>JAMKCH010002947.1:0-41833 GCA_023653785.1 Ophioderma brevispina | reverse complement strand
TCAAGCCTGACGCTCCCCCCTGTCCGGGCCGCTGCGCCGCCCAGGACGGGGCTCACGGTGTTCGCTCTCCTGCCCGTGGAGTCAACCCGGTGGAAAGAGCATACCAAAAATGATCCAGAAGTCAGTGTTGCTAGATCATTGGCCCCTGACGTGTGCGCACTCAGGGGTTGCCAAATTTTACAGTGGGTATCGTAGGGATATTGCTAAATTGAGTGGAAAATGAAAAGGCATTAAGTCAGGCTTGAATGGTAAGTATACGGAGATTATGGTGATATGACTCTCCCCCCCCCCCCCCCCCCCCCCCCCCCGGGGAGAGGGGAGACGATTGTGACGTATTTAACACAGTAGTGCATAGTTACAATATTTTAATTAACTTGGAACTTTGACCTCGGTAGGTGCAAAATAGCTTCTTCCAACTTGCTCACTTCTATTTTATTGGTAATCAGTGAAATTAAGTGTGTTTGTACCCATTCTAAAGAATCAACCAGGAACAGTCCAGAGGCTTTGAGGTCATCTAGGGGTCATGCAGGATCTACAGGGACATGATTAAGCATCATGTAATTCTGAGTTTGCTTGTTATAATGGGTGTCTTAATCTGATACCTACCGACTTCTTTAAAATATTGATCATGGTTTTGTTTCATTTGCACATCATAGGTGCGTCAGATTATCAAAGACAGGAAAGCCAGTGGTAAGCCTGTTGCTGCTGTCATCGTTGAGCCTATCCAGGGAGAAGGGGGTGACAATCATGCATCTGCTTACTTCTTTAAACAACTCCAGAAAATTGTAAAGAGGTGAGAATGTCACACTTTTATTTTAAAAATTTGATTTTATTGAGTTTTTAAATTCGGGGCCAATTAAGTCTGTTGAACAACAGGGCTCCCGATAGCTTGTTTAGCATAGCAGTTTGCTGCACATTTTCTGCCATTTGCTATGCAATTTTAAGATTGTTTAGCAATTTTTCCCTATACGTTTGGACTATCAACATGATCAAAGCAAAAGCTGTTGCAAAAATTGCTACACAAATAAAAAATCCTTAGTGCGAGCCCTGCTGAACAATACCCCACTTTATAGGTTCTTTACTCTTTGTAGTATTCCTTCATTGATTGCCAAAAGGCATCGGCAATGAAAATACCCACAATTCTCGTAATTATCATACCTTTTACAGTGGCGTACCCAGGATTGTCAAAGCGAAGCAGAATTATAATTGCGTGTTATTAACCGACGTGCTATACTGACTCTTTACTCTAGTACACATGTATAGTACCCAGGGTACACAAGGGCACTTGATACAATCCTGCTGATGAAAGAGTTCTGAGAATAAGTCTGCTTGGCGATAACACACCAGTTTTTAACTCTTCACCATGCCCATGCTCTGGCGATTCTTGGTACGGCACTGTTTTAGTTCAGTTCTTTCAGATATCTGTAATAAGTGGAAGAACTCCGCCCACAGCCTTGTCCTTCCACTTAAAATAATGGTACTAGTATATCGCCGGGTTTGATTCAGTGTAGAAATAGCACCGCTCCAAAAACATAACCTTTATTCTCAAACTCAAAATTTTGCTCTTTTCTGATACTCCTTGGGGCCTTTGTGAAAGATTTTTGTACCACAAGATTCTAGTAAAGAGTAGACAGTAGACAAGATCTAGAGGTGACATGTAAGTTGAGCCATCCAATAAAATGTTAATTCCATTCTCTCATAAAATCTGTGGCGTTACAATGTATAGATTACAAAGCTGTAGCATGGGAGCCCCACTACATGAATTTCACTTGGATAAAATTAATATTAATTTAATGTACATTAGATAAAGTAAGAGGCATGATAAACTTTTGGCGTAACAGGGCAATTGAAAATGCGACCTTAAACAACTAAAAATATCACCAAAATTTATTGGAAGTCATTTATTAAAAAGAAAATTATTAAACGCTCTATCAGTTAAAATTTAAGTTATCACTGTTCAAAGGGGGATGGTCCGATTTAAGTATATAAAGTTTTCATCTTGATAGAATGGCCTCACCAAAAACCCCACTGTAAGTTTCGCGTCGATATTTCAATCCGTTTTGATTGTGACAGCTGGAACGTTTATTTTGTTAGCACCCATAGACTAATGGTAAAGCTAATCTTGGTCGCCCAAAATGGAGTACACTTTTTCACTACATAACTCCAACCAAACATCATTTAACCCTAAGATTTCAGTCCCAGGGTTTAATGAGAAAAATAGTACCTTTCTTTTCATTCTGATACCAAAATTGTCGATCCATCTCCAGTAAAATCTGGGTTCTGGGACAAGGCATTAGGAATCGTGCCATGGACCTTTAATTGAATGACTCTGTAAGAAATAAGTTGAATATCATTTAAACTAGACCTCTCTCTTGTTCATCACAATCTCCTCTAACCTTTCACCCAGACTGGAACAGTTTACAGATTGTTGATGAAGTACAGACTGGTTGCAATGGCAACCGGGAACATTCTTGGGCTTCCATTAAAACAGTGGAACCTAGATGAGCCTCCCGATATGGTGGTCTTCATCAAGAAAATGCTTATAGGTAGAGGCTACTACTTCAAGGATGAGTTAGCTCCTGACCAGGTTTTAATATAGGGGCGTGTTCCATTAGATATCCACAACACCCCCTCTGTGAAGATTTATACTAAAGTCTTTCACAGATGATATGATTTCAATTGGAAAGCCTAGTGGATACTGTAATACGGGAATTTTTTCGTGGGGGTTTAATTTTCGCCGCTTTTTGCTTATGCGGCGAACCTCGAGTTTAAACACTCTGCAAAAATATAATTTTTAACTTGACTTATCATGTTTTAAAACTTGCATGCGCAAATATAAAACCCAGTGAAATGTCCAAAACTGGTAAAATCCGCGAAAACTTAACCCCGCTAAATATCCCCTATACAGTATACATTTGATTCAACACCACATATCTGTGGAATATTTCACTCTCAAGTGGAATCTTCAGGGTCTTTAAGGGGCAATCATAATGTCCCATGAAATTTTTACTGAGACTTCATGCGTGGTGGTTGCTCTTGTATGTTGCAACACATCTCCAATGCTCCTGGAACTGTGAGGTTAGAGTTTGTAAAGAGTTTGTTACATATAATACAACCATTTCAGATATAGCACATTACACCACACAGTCCCAATGCAAAATCGTCACAACATTCCCTTCATCTGGGTGCCAGCTGGCTAAGCGCCAGAAACCTGTGTATCAGAACTTAGATTGTGATATCACCCATAAAACAGCTCCCCAATTGGTGCATGCTTGGGTCGAGAGGCATTGAGGCAAAGAAAAATTTTTTACCAATTGGTAAAATATCATTTTGAGGCAAGGCATCCCTGGTAATAATCCCAGCGGCCCGCATTGTTTTTGAAATGGCAAGGCTCAAATTGATGAGGCTCTGCCTCTCGCAGTGCGTTGTGTGCAGCGGAATTTTGCGCGAATTCGCTGTCAAAATACTTGGCTGTCATCATCATATTCTGCTCACAGAATTTCTACCTCGTACTCCCCATCTTCTATATTTTCAAAATTTGACATTTTTGTTTTGCCAAAGCTCATTCAAAATTGCCGCACTCACTACCAATTTACAGTACAGTCAACTGTAATGTTTATACTAACAACCTAGCAACTTCCGGGTCTTTGGCTGTGCAAGTGTTTCACAAATTACGTCACACGAAGAGTGCCCAATTTCCGATGTCACTGGCAGCGTTTTGGCCGAGGATAATTATGGTACTTCAAAATAATCCATTCTTTTACATAAAATGTATTGATTTTGTTGTTTAAGCATGTCAGATGCTTATATTAAAGGCACTATCAGTGATCTGCTCGATCAAAAAATCTAAAAAAATATCAAATATCAGATTTTCGCATGTCTGTAACAAGAATATCCTAAAATAAAATACCCTAAAAATACCCTGCAAGTCGTAAGACCAAAAGCAACCTTATAAGGATAAAATTGGATGTTTTAGTCATTTCTGACCGTACGGACACTTGCTATAATACGTAATTGAATGGAGGCCCTGAGCGCGCCCATATCATTGAATATTACTGTTTTTAACTTACATCAATTTTCGTTGGGGAAAAAACCCTATGAAAAATATAGGACTTATCATTCACTTTTAAAATTCCTGCAATTTCCAAATGTTTGACTCTCGGGTGGATCACTGATAGTGTTAAGTGTCGTTGATATATTAGTGCTACTTGTGAAAATTCATATGCTCTTCTGGGACACCTGAATATTTAACCCAAAGTACCCCATATTTTGTTTAAAATTTTACCACTGTCACCAAAACACCCATTTGGGGAATATGGAGAAAATTTTCACTCATGGACAAAATTTAGGAAATTTGTCAGCCGAAAAAACTTATTTGGAGCCGAATTTGGCTGTCTCTCACCCGTAAGACCTTTTTTTTGGTGCAGTCCTCAGTCCGATGTGCATCCTTGAGATTGTGGAAGCACCAGCTTATCACCCATATCCATTTTAAAATTGATGCCCCCTTGAGGCAGTGGAGCATTAATAAGGTCGTGATTCCAATTATCTCTACTGCCTAGTATAGAATGTCTTAGTGACGGGAGTTCAGTTGTGAATTATGTTTAAAAAATTATGAGAAAACATAATAAAATCCCAGGAAGCATCTGGCAGATTTTTAAAAGCTTGGACTCGAGACAAACATTTTTTTCTTCAAGTGTCCGATTTAATCCGAAAGACACCTTTTTCCGGTTAGCATGTGTGCCAGTGGTCTGTCTTAGTGTGCTCAAACATGTGGTATAAACTTTGGTTTTTAAAATGCTGTCTAGTTTTTTGGGCAGTGCTTAGACCCAGTCATTAATTGGCAATTGGATGTATCGGAACAAGGGCATATGTGTTTTGCACAGATGTGGCGGTTCCAAAGGTCATTTGGGGTCACTTAGTCATCATATATTACAATGTGGTATACACTTTTGGTAAAATTGTAGCTTAGTTGCAGTGATAGCTTTAGTTAGGGCATACTCAAGATTTTCAGCATATTAAAAAAGCCTTAGTATGAACAAGTGTTTGTGGGAAACAGAGATGTTAAAGTTTATTTAGGGGTCCACTTAGCGTAAATTCAGTGAACTTGTAGGAAATGACTGATCCGGATAACTACATAAATCAGACAAAATACCCTATTTTTTTGACCCATGGTCCATTTTTTATTAGGTGATGTATCTCTTAATAGGGAGGAAGCCGTGTCAATACCGGATGGGGGAGGATCCCTTCTTAAAATTGTGCTATAGAGGACGTGTGTGTGTGGAAGAATTATCAGAGAGATAATCTTAAGGCTGCTGTTAAGGAATCTGGGGACATCCTCATGAAGGGATTAGAAGAACTTCAGGTAGAGTGCAGTTATAAATCATGAGCTCTTCGCATTGTTGGAAATATTGCAGAAATGGAATCAAAATAACCCATGGGTAGTCTAATTGAAATTAGACCCCCTCTCTTGAAAAACTCTGATTAAGACCTAGTCAAATAAGGAAGATAACGACCAAAACTATTGTAACTGAATTAATTTCTTCGAAAATGTTATTGAAGAAAAACTAAGAACAATAACATACAACAGTTATCAAAAATCAAGCAGTGTTGGAATAAGGGAGGATAGTTTTATAGAGAGTCAAAGAAATGGAAGGGGTTGAAATGTGGTGTAAAGTCTATTAGACACCTTAAAAATTCATGAGAAATTAGTGCCTAAGCTCCTTTCATTATCATAGTAATTGCGCTGGGACCACAGGGATCATTAATTGAGCTATCGTGATAATTGAGCTATTTCCGTGCGGGTGGTCTTTTGTTACCACGGACGAACGAAGGTAGGAGGCGGACTATAAAAATGGGATCCGTCCGTATGTCCGTATGTCCGTCCGTATGTCCGGTCCGTATCTGTCTGTCTGTCCGTATGGCCGTGATACAAAATGTAAACCTGGAAACATTTGGGAAATCTTTTTTTATGGATGTGCTAGAGTAGCCAAACTTCTGTATAGTGTAGGAGGGCTACTCCTACTCACAATTAATTCATTCCCCAGGGTCCTCCCTGGTCTGTCAGGGGAGGGGAAAACAGGTCAAGGGAAAAAAAGTCAATATTGCACAGAAAAATGTCAACATTGTGTACAATTATCTGGAGTTCTGTAAGGTCTATGATGATGTTACTTGGTGGAACGAAGCGGGCTGAAGAGTTTCTCAACCTGATTAAATTTGGGGAAAATATTCTAATTAAGTTCTAATTTGCATAATTATGAATTTTTCCCGGCAAGGCCGGGTTATAAGTTTTTCTGGAGTTCTGTAACGGGTGTGTAGAATGACTTAAATGGCCTGGTGGAAGGAAGTTGGCTGAGAAGTTCTCGACCTGATTAGATTTGGGGGCGTGGATTTGTTTTAGTGTTAGGTGTTACATGTGGTCATTCTTTGGGATTGCAGCTGTTTACATGCTTGGAGAG
This sequence comes from Ophioderma brevispina, assembly GCA_023653785.1. Classification (NCBI taxonomy): domain Eukaryota; kingdom Metazoa; phylum Echinodermata; class Ophiuroidea; order Amphilepidida; family Ophiodermatidae; genus Ophioderma; species Ophioderma brevispina. The sequence continues at coordinate 35,378 of JAMKCH010002947.1, read as the reverse complement.
GAAATGTTGAAAATACGTTAAATATCAATGTTTCGTCATTTCCGTACCCCGTAGGGGTCCCAATTGAAAATGTGATCACTGATTTTTCAAAGATAGTGTTGCCACATTGAGTGTAAATCAATTTTTACAAATTTAAGTGAATTTTCAGGGATTTTTGGCATGCTGCATTGAGTTAAGATTTCTTGAGTCATTTTGAGTAACCATTATTTTTTGGCGAGCTAGTGATGGGCAAAATAAGGGGGGCACGGGTGCAGTTGTTACTTAGTGATCGCGATATCGGTGAGGACATATTTACGCAGGTAAAACGAGTTTAGCCTGGTTACTACGTCCCTACATCATCTACCCAGAGGCAAAAGTTAGCGTTAAGTCACGCATTTTAGTTATTACGGTTCTCCAAGAAAGAAGGAACTTGCTCCGTTGTTAACAACAAAAATGGCCGCCGCCAGTGGTCGGTCAGCGTCTTTGACAGACGACGAAATTGCTGTGTTAATACAAAATAAAGATGCACAAAACACGCGATTTGTCGTCCGGAAGGCTGTGAATAGTTTTTCAGACTATTGTACGGAAAAAGGAAGTTCGCGGAAGCGGAAGCTGAAGTGCTAAATTGTGCCGACTTGGACGAGTTGTTGGGGGCGATTTTCATGATGTAGGCAGGTTCGTAAACGGGGTGGCGATTTTTAAAAGCCAAGTTACAGTCAACACGATATGGTTAAAATTCTTATGCCCATTATCTCATAAACATAAGGTGTAATAAAACAAATACTACATGCTATGTCTGGGAAATACCTCGGGAAAATAGATTGCACTATTTCCCCTCCAACCATGTAGTATTTGTATACTATTAGTTATCAAGTAAAGCAGAGTTCAGATACAGGGAATTACCATGCACAATGCCCCATGCCAGGTGAAGCCAAAGGCTGAACCCCATAACGGGCTAAGTGCATAATTCCCTGTATCAGAGCGATGCTGAACCAGATGATGAATTTATAATAACACTAAGTTATTCTAAATATATTAATAATAACACATTGTTTGTTCTTTATTAAACCAAAGAATTTTTATCGATAAGTACATTGTATAACCAAAGTTTTGTGCACAATGCATTAAAGAAAACAATCGTACCTGCTCAGTAAATAAATCAGGCGAGTACGCGGTTACCGACCTATGTAATGCTAGTACATGTACTCGCTGAATGAATTCAAACATTTTTCATTTTTACCCCTGTACAAACATTTCCCCTTTATTTCTACATGTTCCACAACATTGATTTTAATAAACCTTTAATATATTATTTTTGGACAATTTCACAGTATATTAACACCAAAATTGTTTCTGTTGCCTTTTTTTAGGTCAAATCATAAAAGTATTGGAATATCTTGCAGATTACAGCTATTGTATCTCAACCGTGTTGCACTCACAAATTCTTAAAATTTCTTTTCTAGCATGGATTTCAAAAAGGATAGCCCATCATTAGTGCTTAACATGCATACCATGATTTAAAACCTTTCACCATGAAATTTTGTTTTAAAATTCAGTTTATCAGTCAATAATCATAATTTTTCCTGGATAAAACTCAGATTATCAGTGATTAACTTAGTTTTTCAATGACACTTAGTGTATTAACGTTTTATGTAGGTTATCAGTGATAAACTTAAATCGGTGAAAAAATAAGTTTATCAAATGAAAATAAACAAGGTTTTCAATATGAAAACACTTTTTTTCCCAAATAACTAAGTTCATTATTTGAGAATTATATAGTTTTCCTGATAACTGTAAAACCCTCAAAAGAGGGGAATGTGAATATCAACAATGTTAACTGGATTATATATAAAAGCTGCTGGTTAAAATGTTATTTGTGTTTGGCAAAAAGTATGAAGTGATGTCATATCCTTTGCCAGTGACAAACACAGACATTGCAGATGGAGAGTCATGGGGGGGGGGGGTTGTAATTGTGAGCACACAAAGTCGGCATGTTTCGTACATGATACATGGGCCAAATAGTGGCACAAAAGTTATGCCATCACCTCAACACTTAAGGCTGGCTGGCCAAAGTATATATACTATTATACTTGATATACTTGTGTATTTGTTTGTTATCTTTACACCCCCCAACATTAAAATTTTTAATTAGAAAATTGAGGGTAACTCACTTTTCAAAATCTCTCGCATAATTCCTTTTAAGTTAGCAAATTAATAGCCCACTGTTTTACCTTGCTTACAGGCCAAGTATCCAGATCACTTATCTAGGGCTCGAGGTGCAGGTACTTTTATTGCCATCGATGGGTCATCCCCAGCAACTGCAGCCAAAGTTGTTAACAATGCCAGGAACAAAGGTATCCACATTGAACTTTCCTTGTCCAACACAAATATTTTTAATGTATTCTTTCTAAATGACATTCTAAACCTTTTGCACTCGGACAACAAAATGTCTCCAAGTTATACCCCCATGGTGATTTACAATTTTTACTAGCTGCATTTTTTTAAATTAATTTTTACATTTGCCACACTAATATAACTCTTTCTACATTCTGATTGCACATGTGATAAAATAGCACTGAAAGGTGGCTGACTCAATGGACAACCCCCCCCCCCCCCCACTTTACTCCATCAAAATGGAGATGTTGTTATTAGAAGAAAGTTCATATTTCTCTCATTAACCCGTGAAATTCTTGGCCCAGGAGATGTTTCCTTTTGATTTTATGAACAAAAATGTCTCCAAAATGACACTTAACACACACTGTCCTATGGGCCAATTTAGTACACATTTTTGCTTTTAATATCCAAACTGCTGGACTGATTTTAAACCAAAAATTTGTAATCCGATGTTTTGGTGATATGCTTTCATATGTGAGGGAGTAAACAGATGAAAAATTGGACCATGATCAAATCATCCACCTTTAACATGTTCTGTAATTGTACTCACCTGATTTTAACTTTGGTGTTTTCTTGCTTCTCCTTTCAGGTCTCTTGATAGGCTTGTGTGGCAAGCAAACCATTCGCTTGAGACCAGCTCTTGTCTTCCAGAGTCACCATTGTAACATGGCTCTTAACATCCTCAATGATGTCATGGAAAACTTCTAAGGGTTCAGGTTATCATACTAAATTAGTTTTCTTTAGCTTCTGTACTAAAGCAACAGCTTTTTGTGTTGCCTGTATTATAAACACATAGGAATTGCCAAAGAAGGTCAAGAAATTGTAATAGATTGTTTGTATACTTTTAAATTAGTGGTACTCAACTTTAGGAAAAAGTATGTTTTTAGTGGCAGTTTTTTTTGTGTGTCGTCTGTGAATTGTTGCTTTGTTGTGTGTGTATGTGGTCAAAATGTTAACCCTAAACATAATTGCCCCCAGTTTCCACATACACGTACACATTATCATGGCACTTGGATGTAATGGTCCTTTTCAAGGGTGGGGTCAAAGGTCATCTAGAGGTCATTAGAATTCATGGCCTCAAAATGGTCAGAATTGCTTTGTGTATCCACATATGTCGATCAATTTCAATACATGGATACAATGGTCCTTGTGGTAGTTTCCCACGTGTTGGTGACCTCATGTGACCTTTGTCCCCATTCGCAAACCGCAACGGCAGATGACACATGCATTCAATGATCGCTGTATTTTTTTTATCAAAAGATGACTTACACCAATCCCAGAATGCATTTTGATTGGGAAATTGCACCTTAACCATTTGAATTCTGGTAGCTCCTGTATAAAATATTTTGTCATGTGAATGCAAGGCCATAAGTGCAATAGCTGCCATTTGTCAGAAATTCCCATCAACCATACTATGATGCCAAGTCTTTGGTCAGTGGCTCTTGAAATGGTTCTTCAGGCAACAAATTCGTTTGAACCATTTCAAGAGCCACTGACTTGAGGAAAGATCAATTAAAACATCCTAATACATGGCAGCACACAGATGTATCACACGGCAGCTATTACACTCTTGACCTCCTTGTACTCACATGAGTTATAGTCAGTGGCAGGTATTCGCACACCATTGTTTAACGCCGTGCAAATTGTATCTTTTATTTTTAGAACAATTTTAAGCAGTGGTGACACAATTTTGACAACCAATATAAGTAGGGTCATCCAGGAGCTATTTTGCCTGTAAAAATCAGATAAATCCATTGCAGGAATCTTGCCATATAGACCTATAAAGGTCATAATTTGCATGTTAATGATTTTTAAGAAAAATCATATTTGCCCACAATTAGACTGTGCCTCAGATTTTGTTTCAGGAGAAATTATATGGTGAGAAAAACCATAAATATTGAGGTTATAGGTCAGGCATATGGTCACGATGTATCTGATTTGTTAAGTCAATCAGCAATAAGAATAGTGGTATAGCTAAAGAGGGCTAGAGCTTAAATTAAATATTTGGAAGCTGCATTTATTGAAATGAATATAATTATGATGTAATTAGCTATTCAAGAACAATATGCAAAGGCAGACAGTGCTCGGGGGTTAACCAGGTTCACTGCCATAAATATTAAAGGCACTATCAGTGATCCACATGAAAAAAATTGAAATATAAAGGAGTAGTTTTAAAGTGAAGGATAAGTTGCTGGAATTCTATACTTTGTTAGTCACCTAATAGGCAAATTGTTTCATTTTTTTTTATCTGCACGTGAAAGTAATTCCATTTTACATCTGTGCCTCTCGCCACAAGCATGCTGCACGTACATCACACACTGCGTCTGCTACGGTGGTGTTGCTTGCAGTTGCGCCCACATTATTTTTTATCAATTTGTGATGTGAAGAGTCTTGCCTATTTGGTGATGAACAAAGTATAGAAAGTAAAATTTTTTGAATGAAAATTTTAAAAAAATTTGCAAGAAGAAATTGAAAATGCTGGCCAAATGTGAATCTCCATTCAATAAGTGTCTTATGGAAAGAAGCCTGCTACACTAAATAAAATATCATGATAATAATTGTATATTTCAGAATGTAGAATAGATGATGAATGCTTTTTCTCATTATGTTGTATGTGGTCTTATTATTTCCAAGGCATATTAAGATACCTAGCTATACTTGTTCAAAAATGAAAAAAATCCAATATTTAATGATTTTTTAAAAAGAATTTCTACTTTAGCAAATCACCGTACTGATAAGTTTTTTAATGTTACCTTTGAAAACACTTATCTGGGATTCAACACATGAACAACTTCATGCATGCAAGATCTGAGGTTTAATTATAATAAGACATGTTGAAAATTTGAAATGTTGGTTGTCACTTAACAGTGTCTTGCTCCCCTCTGCAAATTCCTTCATGCCTTCATTTTCCATTATGAATCAATTTACAGCTCTTGTGATGGTAAAACCTGGCCTAAAAGATATATATTTTGCAATAACAATTATGTAGACATTATTAATGAGACAACACACATTGCTTATTTTGTATAAGTAGAATTTTAATCATATAATATGTATATTATTTGCAAGATAGATATGTACTGACCAAAGTATTTAATTGTGTACATAATAAGGTGAATATAGTTATTTGTGTACTGATATACATGTAAAATTTCCAAAGATTTACTCTTATGTGTACAGTCGCCCAGGGTTTTTATCCGATGTGAAGCACATAGAGGCCTTTGCATTAGGCACTATATCAAGATTATAATTAAAATAATCTTAACAGTTGTATATATGAAAAAGAATTTGTGAAAATGGGATCTACTTATCCATGTGGTAATTTTAAGCGGTTTTGTAAAGAGGATTGATCAGGCTTTAATATAAATTTTATTCTACCTGAATCAGTGGCCTAGAACAAAAGTTGTTTTTTTAATAAAATCGAGGCATCTAAAATTGACATGGTGAGATTTCTACATTGATCTTACCTGCATATTCATGATCCATAGGCCTGTGTTAGCGTAGGTAAGGTGACGAAAATAAAAAAGGCCCGACCGACCCGGATTTTTCAGTTTTGCAGAATCAGCCTGTCTTTAGCCCAAATTTATCAATTTTAGCAAAGATAATTTGTAAAAAATTTTCATTTTTTCTCTTGTTTTTTCAGATTTTGGGGCTATTTTAGGCCAATTTTGAGCTCCAGAACTCCAAAGGGCCGCTCGCCCATAAAACAGGGTTTTCTTTTTTCGTCGCCTAAGCATGATGTTTTTCTTTTGATATAATAATATTACACAGTACATGAACGAGAGAATATAGCACAGATTGTCAAATTCAAACTTCCAATTGAATTTCCAAAGGATTTTACTTAGTGTTAAAGGGACACAGGGAGATTTTCTAAGGATACAAATTCCTCTTAATTACTTGCACTTGTTTGGTTGTAGAACACCTATTGAAAATGCTGGAAAGGTTAGTGAACAAACAATGCAGAAAAGAAAAACAAAAACGCAAGTTTTTAATGCATCTGCTGTCCTAATGGGCCTTGTAGAGAAGTGTGGGAGGATTTTCTGTCATACACGACAAGAAATACTGAATCCTCTTTTTGTTATATGAAGACAGCATTTTGGGACTTCATCACTTCAGGTGTGATTTAATATATTGGTAAGCATTCCAAGTAAAAAATATTTTGAAAAAAATGGGATAAATTTTCCTAAAAATGTCCTGTGTCTCTTTAAAAACATTAACCATTAATGTTTCTTACACCCACCCCTCAGTCTCGCGTTCAATGGAAATCCCCTTAGATTAATTTCAGATCCCTAATAAAGCATAGCTTTTATTGTAGACCATCGATCAAGTGGAATAAAGTTAATCAAAGTTAAGGGCTTGATCATGTTTAAAAATATCCCTCACAAATTCTATTTTTAAATAACTTTGTTGTGATCCAACTGTCAAGATTTTTTAGGCACTGTACAGTAGATAATTAAAATTAACAGGCAGCAAATGCGAAATTGTAGAAATTGATGTTAAGTGAAACAAAGGTTTCACACTCGGAATACGATTGATCCAATTTGCAATCAAATGCCCTTTCTGTAATTATCAGCCATCTATGCATGCATGCATATGCATGCATAAGGGTACATATACACACCATCATTAGAGTGGACACGGCCTATATTAGTCCGAGGTTTATCACAACTGTAGTACCTCTTTTGTGTATAAATTGTCAGATATTCTTAGTAATTCTGTGATTTTGTTGACCAAATTTTATTTTAGCAGATAGACATTTTACAGTCTATGGCACGTGCAATGGTTGTGTGTACCCATAATTGCACTGTAGTACTGATATAATAGTTTTCCAAAAGAAATATTGCATTTTTTTTCAGAAAACAATTTCATAAACATCTCTGACAAGTGAGTGAATTTTTGTTACTGAAATGTATAAAATGATAAAATGACAAATTCTTTGTTTCTGCATGATAAATACAAATTTTTTTGATTGAAAATTGCAGAATTGGATTTGATTATATTTTTTAAAATATCACAAAAGGGATTCTCTTGATATGGTTGGACGGACGAGGTTTTCTTGCAAACTAATTTGAATACTCAATAGCAAATATATTCAATTTAGAGCATTTTCACACCAGTAGGTGGCGGTTTCAAAGACATGGTAAGATAAGCCTCAATGGGACGAAGGGAATCATGCTTTTAGCTCAGATATACAAATGGATTGAAATAGCAGCATAAAACTTTACAGATGTGGGGTGGGGTATCAAAGTCATGAAACTTTAAATAATTTCATGACTTATCACCTTTAAAACTGCCATGATTCAAATGCCATTCAACTATATAGAACATCTGGTTTACAGTACCAAATTGAATTATTTTTTTCTATAACTTGTAACAATATAAACGTGTGTATACTCATTTTGCCAAATATCAGTATACTCAGTAGTGTAGTGGAGGGTATACGATCATATACGTACAAAAATATAGCCCCTTTTTTAAGTACATGTGCGTATACGGGAAAAATAGTAATTAGGCTATACGCACATAGACTGTGTAAATCATCTCTAATTGCCTTGTCTTTGCAGACTTTGGCTTGGGTGTTTTTATAACTTTTGGCGTAAAGGAGTATATGCAAAAATATTTGTACCACTACATCACTAAGTATACTGACATCTGGCTCTTCCCTTAATCATGTCAAATATAGGCTACCATTTCACATAAACATGACAAATATTTTCACATTACATTCCATCTTTATAAAATTGTAAAGCGATTACACAGTACATTAAACTAAACTTGTCATAAAATAGCAGTTACATCTATACAATAAAATACTGTTTCCAATACTGTTTACAACAACAGTTGCTTACAAAAAAGTTACAAAAACCATTGTGTAACTAATCTTGAAGTAAGTCTTAATGCCCTGAGGTGTATTGGCTGATGTTATTGGTTATTCAATGGGTTCTTTGATGTATTTATCCAATCAAAGACATGGTAAGACAAGCCTTAAAGGTCCATGGCCCGATCAGTAATAGCCTCATCCCCAAAGGCCAGATTTTACACGCGGAAGTGGTCAATATTTTGGTATCAGAAGAAAGCTAAACTATTTTTCTCATTTACCCTGTGAAATCTAGGGCCAAAGGATTTTTGGTTTGGAAGAATGAGCGAAAATGTACCCCAATTGGTCGACCAATATTAATTTTACACAGTACTCTATGGGCTTACGACACTCACGTTTTTTTCGCTCTCACATGAAAACGCATTGAATATCGGCGCGGAAACTTTACAGGTGGGGTTTTTTTGGGTGAAGGCCAATCGATCAGATGAAAACTTCATATCCTTAAATCGGGCCATCCCCCTTTAAGCTTTGTACAGATATGAGGTCTATTGTGATTGGTTACTCAGAGGTTATATCATATTATATCATGTAGTGAGCCAATCAGAAATACTGTAGAGTCCACAGGTTTCAACACATTGGGCTATTCCACATGAAATCTGCACCCCCTTGTGGAATTTCAAATTAAATAACCCATTGGGTAATTACATCTGAAGTCCACATCTCTTCTGTGGAAGCCTTTGATTTAGAGAATAAAAGGTGGGATTTTTTGTTTTGACCATCTTAGATGGTGTCATAATGGATGGGCATCCTATATTTTGAGTGGTGGATGCCGGCATATCCACCATATGCGCCGGCATATATTCAACTACACAGCGTAATTGCTACACGCACTATCCATCTATTATCTAGTAATGGATGGGTGGATCATTGACCTAAACCAATGAAATTTCTTTTTAACATAAACCACGCCCACTAAATAAGAATTGCGCTTACATGGGGAGTATAGAGTCCATATAGAATAGCCCATTTGATGTAACTTCATTTGAAATACACTTATAAGCTACAAAGGTCATGATTTACATGTTATGCTACCCTTTATCACCAAATCTGTTTTTAAAACCCCTTTGAGGTCTACAGCCCAATTTAGTGGTTATACATACTTATATGACACAAATTTAGTCCAATCAGAGAATTGCTAACAAAAGATACAGATATATAGGTCTGTTTTTGATTGGTTACCCAGAGGTAATATCATATATCAGTAATGAGCCATCAGAGATACGTTTAAGAAAGGTGGTAGACCTTAGGGGGTTAAGAAATTCATATTTGCCTGCAATGAAATTTCATAAAAATGCACATGGCGGAATAGATTTACCAGATCGGGATCAGGGCAATTATGGTCCTCCAGCCTGTAGCTGGCGGCCCACAATTAGTAAACAAATAATGAAAAACATTTTGGTAATAGACTATTGTTTTATACCCAGCCTTCCTCAAATTGGACTATTTTAAAATAATGTATGTTTGTATATTTTCATAGATATCGTATTCAGTTATTTAGTTGCCTATGCCAAAAAATTATCTCAGAAGACACTGTGCAGGTCTTGCGTATTGTGCATTTAAGTACATTCCTTTCAGATTTTTGAAGAGGTTTTTAGTTGTCACGAAAAAAATGTAAAAAAAATTGACTGCAAAGTGAACAAAAAATGCCCCAAAATTAAAAAAAAAAACCTGCATTTTGCATAACTAAGAAAAATATCTCAATGTTTTCACATTTTCTCCGAGACATTTTTTTTGCTCTAACTTCTCCTGGGCACTACCACCTATGATACAATCTGGCTGATTAGCTCATTGCAAGAACACGACATGAGATAGCCCTCTGAGTAACCAATCAAAATAGTTTTTAGAAGCCGATAGATAGGCAGGCAGTGCCCATATAGTGTTAAGATTGTGATATTACCAATGTATTTTTAGCTTTAAAAAGTCAGCTTCAGTTTCCTTTTTGGAAAAGAGTTCTATATGTACCCCTTTTAAAATTCGAAAGGAAACAACAGGCCCGTAACACTGGGTGGGGGGGGACGAGTGGAGAGGATGACCCCCCAAATTTCAAGAAAGCCCCTAAAAAACCCTTAAAGAGCTCAAAAAGGCAAAACATAGATTTTGCAAGCGAGCCAAAAATTATGGGTTTTATGCTTCTTTGCCCCAAAAAAGGGTTAAATGTCAGTAAAAAGTCCACTCTTGCCAAATTGGCCCCCTTTTGGGGAGGGGAGAATTTTTGGGAAAGTCCCTTTAAAAAAATCGCCCCCTAAAAAAATCCTGGTTACAGCCCTGGAAACAAAATTATTTATGACCTATAACACTAACAAATACCCTAATTTGTTACATGTATAATTTCAAAGGGGGTACATATGGAACTCTTGCCCCTTTTTGGAAATGGAACCCTGCACAGTTAACCAAAGCAAGTAGTAAAGTAAATAATCATGTACCACAACTATTTTAAAATTGGATTTTGTAATTAAATAATCAATTATAATATTTGGTGTAAAATTGACCTCTATCAGACAGTCTTTAAGGCGAGTGAGTGTGATCGCTCCCCACAGCTCTCCTTGAATGCATTTGACCCCTCCCCTGATGCAGCAATCATTTTTGATGTACATTGCAGTGGTAAATGTTCTTAAATTCTCCTATGAATACTCCTTAAAGCAATAATGGCACAGTTTTTTTAAGAACGCCCCCAATTTTCAAAAGTTGATATTTTGGCACAGTTACGTTGGTAATTGTCTAGGAAACTATACCTGCGAACGAGAATGCTAAGAAATGCGTATTTATCATAAAATAAGCGACTTTGTAATTAGATTTGGGATCCCCAATTGGACTTAACATCAGAGCTGGAAATGCTACGTTTTTGTCCGTCCATGATGAAATAGTGCCACCTCAAGAAGATAACCTCTAACTTGACTTGCCTGAACCAATAAACAACTAATGGATGAGCGTAGACACGTACATGGTGCTATTTCCCGGCTATTTCACATTGGAAGGCCATTTCCAGCAGCTGTTGAATTATTATCGGGATCCCCGATAATAATTATTCTAATTACAAAATTCCTTCGTTTGTGACACAGACATTTTCAAGCTTAACCATTCATTAGGTATAGTTTACTAGCCAGTTACCAATGCAACCGTTTTAAAATCTCAATTTTTTTTTGAAAATTTTGGGGCGGCTCTTAAAAAATGTTCTAATATTGCTTTAATTTACATTAGAAAGGCTTTTAGGAGAGTTCTAGCTCTCTTTTAAAAGATAATTCTGCTCTATTGTTTATTTGAAATGATTGTATTGTGAACAGCCAGTAAATAGCAATAATTTGAAAAGGATGACTGATATTACTGGAGTGATTATTTGATGATGGTTGCAAATAAATATTAACCCCATTGTTTATGGATACAAAGTATTGTGGCAAGTGGAAGTCATTTATACGTGACTTGGTGTGATTAACTGAGGCTTATCATGGCAACTGTGAACATGGAAAAAGCTTGCTTGTTCAATGCGACGTATGTACCAATTTGAAGAAGTTCAGAAAGTTAGTAACCCAATAATCTCAAATATGGTGATCTCTGACTAGATTAAACTATGAGGTCACTTAAAAGTTTTCTTAAGTGACAGGAGATTTTTTAGGATAAAATTGTCTCAAATTTCACTAGATCTGTTGTAGACTACCTACCGAAACGTTTCGAAGGTTTAGTGGAACAAGACAAAAGAAAACCGGAAACCACGTTTTGAACTTGGGCATGCTATCGTAATTAATCCCCACAAACCTATTCTTTTAATTTCTGTCATCTTATTACATAAAGAACGGTTATTCCGGCCTTATTCACTTTGAGTGTGATCTAATACATTTGTAGCATTCCAAATATTGTGGACAGCTTCTGGAAATCCTCATGTCTCTTTAAGGAATTATGTCATGATTCTGAATATTTGGAAAATTTGGTTTATGATGGAAAGCTAAGTAACGTAGATTACATATAATCCAAATAAGTTGAAAATTGTCCCACATTTGTGAGTATTTTGCCCTTTTAATTTCCCGCCCAATACTTCCTCGAAAACGATTCCGACAAATCCACATCGCAAAGCAAATGTTTACGTCAAAGTGATGACCACCCATTACGTCGTTGTGACCAGGCATATAGGCAGGTTGCCACTTCAATGACTAATTAAACACAACGAAATGAAACAAAAATCTTCCATTTGTAACTTTTTTTTTTCTAATTTTATTATTACTTTCAATTAATCCATCAGTATTACAGTGTCAGCAATAACAATTCGAGTCACACGAGTTTTGGTCATCACTTTGACGTCACGAGGAGAGGAAAATTGGGCGCTTTTGATCCATGAAGCCGTGGCGAAAAATCCGCCCGTTTTCTCAGTATGTCAAAAAGCAAAAATTAAAATGCCTCTATTTTGTTAATTTACGCAATTGGGGATATTATGCTGTGGGGTTTTTTCGGAATTTTGTGATGTAATGTACATATATTTATGAATGTAAGTCCAAACTGAGCTTTGACAAAAATCTTGACAGATTTCCTTTAAAATACCTGGAGTTTTAAGGGACTCGCTTACAAAATTTTAAGTGTAAACATCCATTTTAAGGGAATCTTAGCAAATTGTGCTTTATGAATACAGCCCCTGCAGTATCCCTCTAAGATAAGTAAACTTTTATGCATTGGTGTGTAAAAATAAAGGCATTGTAATCATAAACACTGCTGGTTCATTGACAATTGCAATTGTATTGTTGCTTCAGTTACATGGCCGTGCACATTCACAGCTTTTAAACATGCAGTGGGAAGATGTTTGTCATGAACATTCCATCCAAATTTTAGTGGTCATATGTGGGAAGTAATGCTTGGCCGACTCTAGATCTAGTGATCTTACTTGATCTAGTTTGCCGTAATAAATTGTGTGAACCAATCGACGCAGTCCCAGTGTGGTGTAACCCCAACCAGTACACGGCGTTACACGTCCTCTTTTTTAATCTTTGTGTTTACGCGCTGTTTACAGTAGTGCGACATTCACACACACATGCCGCAGATTGTTCAAATCAGTTCAAACATTATTATTGAGAGTATAGTCTAAATTTGAGACTACCATTTCCAACAAAGTAAGGCTTATGATATTTACAAAATGAAATGAGGCAGGCTCGGTGCACACCATCCTGATTATACGCCTTTATTTCCATTATCAGAACAATCTTAGACTAACTACGACAGAATAACGCATGTATCGGGATGGAGGTAAAGAAATGAGGCAGGGGGTCCGCTTTTTTCCGCGTTGACTCCTGTATCATTGTTTTTGTTTTGCAAAATAAGAAGCCCAAATAAAAAATGGCTGTACATGTATGTTATGTGACACCGGGGGGTGGGGGGGGGTGGTACTAGTGGAAAAATGGTAGGTACATATGTGCCGCCGATATGGTTCGCAATTTTTCAAAACGCCTTACTTAACATGGGGTGTTTTTTTCCACCAGGCTAACTATAAAGATGGGTCACATATTTTGAGCGTAAATTGCTACTATATAACGGTCCATTTTTCATTTTGGTCGCATTTTACTATGAAATGGGTCGATTTTTCCCATTTTCGCTACAAGCACATGAAACATGGTGATTTTTCCTGATTTTTTGGAAAAGTTTTAATTTTTTAGGTTTTTTCTTTTTTTAAAAAAGCGATTTTGCTAGTATATACTATCAAAATGGTGCGAAATTTCAAAGCCAACTATAGTAGTGGGTTCGAAATTTCGGAACCAAAACTTATAAATGGGTCCTATTTTTGTATAATGTTGGTCATCTATACCCAACCCTGGGTCGATTTTTTTACCCGGTGGAAACGCACCCCGTACCCAATTTGGGGTCGAGTCCCCCCCCCCCCCCCCCCCACCCCCGGTGTGACACAACTTGTTCCTAACTCAAATTGATCAATTCCACTTCGACAACATGATTTATAGCTTCGTAATTACATTCAGAGTGACACATGATCAAAGCATAGCAGATAAGGATACTGCTTGAGTGGCATATTTTTAGGTAGCATCACAGCTTTACACCGGGGCTGGTATTCTGAAAGGGAGACTACTTTAAAGAAACCCTGGTTTAACCCAGGGTTAGTCCTATATTAGTGGACCTTTTTTTCCTTTCACATACTCTAAAAATTGCTCTTACAGTAAAAAAAACATTTCTCCTGATGGCTGTTTCAGCCCATCCTTAGTTATTTTCTCAGCCTGTTACATTTAACTTTCCAGTATGTTTGACAGAAAAAGGTCGCACTCAAGTAGGACTACCCTGGTTTAAACCCATGCAAAAGTTTATTCTCCCTTTCAGAATCCAGCCTAGGAGCACTATGGAATAGAGCTAATCTCAACTTCAAACATTTCTGCTAGACTTTAATCTATTTTCCAACAGATTCTACTGGGTTTATTGACCCAGACAACCTAGGTCCTATAGTGTAAAATAATGGCAATTTAATATTTGCGCTTAGTTTGTGGGGTAAATCAAAACAATTTTTCCTCATCTTGAAATAATCACATATACATTAATAGAAAACAAAACACAGATTTTTTGTTTTTGTTCTAACATTTGCATATTCCGTGACACATTCAAAGAACGTATTATTTGATCCTATTTCTGTGCTTTACATCAGATTGTGGTGGGCGTTTCTAGAAAAACAAATCCAATGAGAATGTTGTTTTCTTAAAGCAATAATAGCAATTTTAACTTTTGAGATTTTTGCACAGTTATGTTGTAATTTTTCTAGTCAATATACCTGCGAAACGTATCCTCAAAATTGTCCCTTAGTCTTAAAAATGATTTTGTAATTGAACGAGATTCCGATATGTAATTTAACGTCGGAGCTGGCAACAACCAATTTCTGCTGTCCATTATAAAATAGTCCACCGCCCTCACGAAATGATCTCTAACTTGACTTGCCTACCTCATGGACACAACTAATGCAGGCCTGCGATCTAGGAGGGGCAGAGGGGGCACGCGCGCCTCCCGTAATTCTGCAAAATCTTGCCAAATCAGCCCATTTATTGTACAGTTTGGGCCTTTCAGCCCCCCAGTATTTGACAGTTTTTTCCAAATCCTGTATCCGCCCCTGTAATGGTGAACATAGACAAGTATATACACTATTTTTCCCAACTATCTTAGATTGAAAGCTTGTTTTCCAGCATCCGTTGAATTATTATCGGGATCTCCAACATTATTTCCTGCATTATTCGAACGTACCAATTCATCAGGTAGCTAGCCAATGACTAATGTCAACTGTGTAAAAATCTATTTTTTGGAAAAGTGGGGGACTCTTCACAAAAGGTGCTGTTTATTCCTTTAAGAGAAACACACATGACCACACCCACATAGTGCCTGTGGCATTACACACCAAACTTTGGCCAAAGTACTAAAACAACTATATAGTTGGAGGCATTCTGTTACTACAGTAATGGGCGTTGAGCATACTAATGCAATTTTTAATTGCTGAATGTATAGACCAATGGTGTCTAATTGAATCCACCGGGTTGCCACCTTGGTACCCAGTGTATTCTTTCCACTAGACACCCCGGTCCCATTAACAATAAACAATGGCATTAGTAACACAAACTTTCACACATCCTCTCCAAGATCACCAACTATGTGAATTGGTGTTATAACCTTTTTCTTTATGAATTCTCACTATTAGCCATGCCGTCTCATTCTCATGGCACAGTTCAGTCAGTTTTTCATTCACCAGAGTATTTCGAAAATACACCTCCGTTTTTTGTGTATTATAGATAACCCAGAAGACACAAGGTCAGTTTATGTCATATAATGTACAATTACAAACCCACTGCACTGTGTCTTGGTGGATACAGCATATCTTCACGGCATGCATATTGTCTATTGACCATCAATAAAATCCACTACATTGCACCAGCCAGTTACATATCTTTGTAGGTGCTAACAAATTTTCTCACTGACTCATCAAGCCTCGCTCTAATACTAACAGTGTCATTTAACAATTGTTTATGCCAAAGAGCTTCATAACAGAGCGTTGTAGGTATACGTTCCCGTGCAGATTTGCTCCAAAATGTTTCACTCCAATTTGCACCAGTATATGCCAGGCGTGTTATTTTTCGTCAAGTGATGAGAATTTTCAACACTATTTTAACACCATGTGGGGTGTAAATTTGCTGAACACCATACTTGATGCAATTAGGGTCTCTCTTTAAGAGAGTTTGATCAATTAGCTCACCCCCAATATCTAAATGTGTCAAGTGTGGCAACTCCTTGAAGGGAAATATGGCCAAATTGTCATCCCTTAATGAAGTATTTCTCAGGTTTAATTCTTGTAAGAAATTTAGTTTCTGAATCCCAAGAAGCAGATTTGATAAAGTACTTGTTTGCATGTTTGTCCTGCTAAGCATTAGCATTCTCACGTTGGGCAGGTGGAGCAAAGATTTGCTAAATTCAAGCACACCCTCATTGTTAAAGGTGTCGCGCATAATTATCTTTTCAAGCCTTGGAAGTTCTACTAAACTCTTGGCAACATCCTTCGAAGCGTTGTTCATGCAGAATGAATTGTTTGACAAGTTAATTTCCGTGAGATTTTTCAGGTTAGGCAAGGCCTTTGCAAGGAGTCTGGCACCATCTTCTGTTATTCTACTTGGCGCAGATTTAAGACAGCAAGACGAGGCATATACTGAAAGGCTTTCGCAAGTAAGTTTACCACTCTAATAGAGAGCTCTGATATGTAATTCAGCCTGAGATGTTTCAATCGTAGAGGAGTTGGCGATCTCCTGGTTTTCCACTCTTGAAATTTCCGTTTCCCTATGTCATATAGTGCTGAAATAACTCTCCGCATTCTTCATTGTCCAAATTTTCAAGGTGTAGCATATATAATGTTGAGATCAATGGACGTATGTTTTTTCCTGAAACATGATAGTGGGTTATTGAAAGATTGCGGACCTTTTTTGATATTATGGAATCCAGTAAACTCCCAGTTACGTTTTTTGTTTTCTGCCGTTTTGGTACCCCTCATTCCCAGCAATGAAAATGTTTTTAAATTCACTAATGTTGACATAAATTTCATCATTGCGTCCATACATACACTTATTGGGCACTCTAGCGTCAAAAGTGTAATGTTCGAGCTGATAATGTTGCGATTGTTCAAAGAGTCAATAATGCAAGTGAAATCACCCGAGCCTGCCAAAATGAGTTGCTTAAGCCACCGTAGTTTGCCAATTGGTTCAGCCATAGAAACGGGAATGGGATCACTATTGGCTTTCAGAGCTGGCAATGAAAGATGTAAACGATATACTTTTGGCATGCATTGCAATAGATTTTCACAAACTTGCACCGCAGTACTTGAAGTTTTCAGAACATGAATTTTGGCAATTGGAATTTCGCTAAGAATACTGTCGTTTGGAGTACATACTTGGCAATCTAGAAAGAAATCTAGAGCCAAAAGACGTTCCCTGTCGTCACCAATATTCACATCCAATACTGGAATTTGAAACAAAGGCTTTAGAAGCCTACATAATGTTTGTGATTGTGTTTCGGTTAATAATAACAAAGCTGGTGTAAATTGATCCTTGCTATTGTAACCAGAGCAATCTAACTTTGCACCGTATCTATCTCTGGAAGCAAGTAACTTGACATAATGTGGCAAAATCATCTCCGCTGCTTCAAAACTAAGGCCACAACAAAACTGCATCATGAAACTCACATCGTTGATATTTGATAACCTTATGTTGCTCAAGAATACTTTGAACTTGTTTTTGTCTAACTCTTCCAGACCGGCCAAATATTTTGCAGCACAGAATTCTTGGAAAGTTTTGTGCAAGAACGATATGTTATTTTGAACTCGAAGCCGTTTCACCCGAGTTCTTTCCTTTGTTACAATTCCCAAAGTAGTTGCTTTTTCTAAAAGATCTGCTTTGAATTCGCTTTCTTGAAACACTAATCTTGCTTTTTGATTGTCCTCTAGCAAACCCTTAAGAGCAATCTCTCCTACGCCTTCCAAAGTTTTGCTCAGTTCTTCTTCAAGGAATGGTTGGTCAGATTTATATTTAATCCAGTTGTGTTGAGCGAGGTATGCAACTGCCCCCTCAAACACTTCAGTTGTTTTATCTGGCAAACCTTCTTCTTCTGTCCACAACATGCACAACATTGTCAACAATATAGGTATCTGGGATATACTTCGTTCTTTTGGCTTGTTTTTAAGTGAGTTACCAAAGCGTCAATTTTGGCAATGGTCCCCTTCAAATAATCTGGCGGTTTAATTCGCTGTAAACCGCTATAAAAACTAAATTTATAAGTGTGAAAGTATTCGGAAGGAACTTTGAAAAATCGTAGTATGTATTCTTCCATTTTGAAAAGAGAAAATTCCAGCAACTGCACATGCGTACTTGTTCTAAATATGTAATCGGACACTTTGTGGGGTCTTGTTGTTACTATTACGCAAGTGTCATGCAGCAATTTGTTAAGCAAAAGCTTTTTGAACTGGTTGTCATTTGGAACAGAATTTTCTCCTAACCATGATGCCTCGTCAAAGCCGTCAAGTAGAAAAACAACCGAATTGGCATGTGAACTAATATACGAGAATAACCCTCTACTTGATACCAAGGGTAAAAGCTGGTCTTTTATTGCTGTTACCAGAGTCATGTCTGGTTTAACATCGCGTAAATCAAGTGCAAAGAGCATTTTACATGTCACGTGACATTTAGCCTCTTGTTTCGTCCAATCATATGCAATTTTTGATATAGTAGTGGTCTTACCCCCACCTGGACTACCTCTGATTACAATTCGTTTTAAGTCTTTTTTGTCTTTATCCTTAAGAGAAAAGAGTTCTTCGTATGATGATAATTGTCTTCTCTTGTCTTCTCTGCGTGTCTCATACCCTTCTATCAGTTCAAGTTCAACATAGAGTTCATCCATATCGGCCAAGTCCTCAGGCATGCCGGGAAATAGTGGTAACTTACCTCGTGATTCTCTATACTCTGCCATTAGTTGATCGCGACAATAATCCAGATCAAAGGGAATCTCATCTGTAAAAGTTAAAAACAATTTTGAATAAAAACATGTCTTTGTAATATATTTAAAATAGTAACATTGAAAATGTTTGAGACATTTTTATTATGGTGTTAACGTTTCTTTAGCTTCGACATGTACAATGCGCAGTGATACTGAAAATTTAAATTGGACGGTGCTTCACTAAGATGATGCTATAGTCAGTCCTGCTGGACTAACTAGTTCGACTAGTAATTAGTTTATTATCTTCATTGCACAAAATATCAAAACTGCTGCAAGTTAAAACTTAAAGGTGCAATGAGAGATTTCACAAAGTAATTTTTTAATATGTCATATTTTTGGTAGGTGGCATTATCTGCCGTGTAACTTTCTCATTGGTTTGTACAGTGCCCGGGGGGCCACTTGTATTCAAAGGTGGATATGATGCGTGCACAAGAAAAACGCGCTTAAAAAGGGTCTCTTTTTTCCAACAAGCGATGTACGCGAGTACATGATTAGGTGTCAAAAACAGCAAAATATGGAAAAAAAGGGTATTGTTTTCGTAACCCTGAAATTGTGATGTATGCAAGATAAAAATATCAAAAATATGAAATTTTTAATGTAAAGCAACCTTGAACAAAGCCAGATAGTAAAAAAAAAAAAAAAAAAAAAAAAAAAATGGGTTATTATCAACGCAATGCATTGCTTACTTGTTTAGGGTGGCAAAAAATGACAAAAATACTTGTTTATGGTAGCCAAAAACAGACAAAAGCTTTTGTTTAGGGTAGGTTTTTTAGTCGGTGGAAATACTTGTTTAGGGTGCATTTCGGAAGTCCGTTTGTTCACGCATCATACCACCTTGGATACAACTGGCCCCCGGGGGACAGTGGCGTGATGGAGATATGCCAAAATCAAAGTACTATTCAGCATTAAAGGTCCAGGCCCGATCGCGACTAGCCTAGTCCCCAGATTTTACAGGACGTGGTCAAAATTTTGGTATCAGAAGAAAGCTGCTAGTTTTCTCATTTACCCTGTGGAAACTCTAGGGCTAAAGGATATTTGGTTGGAAAAAAGTTATGAGTGAAATGTGACCATTTTGGTCGAACAATATAATTTTACACAGGCTCTATGGGGCTACAAAATCATGTTTTTAGGTCTCACAGCAAAACGGGGATGAATATCATCGGAAAACTTTACCGATGGGGTTTTGGGTTGAAACCAATTATCTGATGAAAAACTTCATTTAATCGGGCCCATCCCCCTTTTAACTTGATTTTTATTTTTATGGTTTAATGCCTGATTATGTAAATACATTAAACAGACAAAATATTCTTAATACTGTTTTTTATTAATTTTTTACTGGACACTCCCGTTGGTGGACAAGGGGGGGTTCCTAGGGACCCAAACTAATTATTCAAATTACCGGGGCGATAATTTAAATTTTTTTCATGAAACGAGGCGTGTCCCAAAAGTTAAACAATAAAAAAATATGCGTGAAAAAAGTATACGTCGTTTGTAAACTGGCAAATGCCAGTATGACGGCGTCCCTAGGAACCCCCCTCACTTGAGTGCTAAGTTGTTTCTTTGCTAAAGCTCGTTCTGATCTTATCAAAGATATTCATGAAAGGAAATATGTCAAGATTTTTGTCAAGCTCAGTTTGACTTCCATTCATAAAATATATATTACAGACTCCGAATTTCCCGAAAAAATAATTACAATTTGATTAAAATTAACCAAAAATAGAGGCATTTTAATTTTTTGCTTTTGGACATACGAAGAAAACGGGCGGATTTTTTCGCCACGGCTTCATTGATCAAAAGCGCAATTTTGATCTCCTGTGACGTCAAAGTGATGACACAAACATCGTGTTGACTCGGAATTGTTATTGCTGACACTGTAATATTGATGGATTAATGAAAGTAATAATAATAAATAAAAATAAGTTACAGAGAAATGACATATTTGTGTTCCATTTCGTTGTGTTTTAATGATTATTGAAGGGGCAACACTGCGATATGGATGGTCAAACGACGTAAATTATGATGGTCATCACTTTGACGCACCATTTGCCTACGATGTGGATTTGCGAAATCGTTTAGAAGGAAGCTAGTGGCGGAAAATTAAAAGGGCAAAAAATACCAACAAATGTGGACACCATTTTCACTTATTTTGATTTATATTAATTTTTGATTTTTTAAATTTGATTAAATTCCATACAAATTTCCAAATATCAGAATCATTGACATATTTCCTTTAATGAGTACGTAAGTGTCGCCTCAGAAAAGTTCAAACCGTTAGTATCGTATCTTACCATCCTTTCTTTGTCCATGGTCTCGTTTAAAGTTGTGACTTCCACTGGAAACCCTCAGCCTATCTTTCAAAACTGCTTGGTTACCAAGGATGTTTCTCTTAACCATCCTTGTTCTGTTGTGGTTTCGTTTTCAACAGTAGTTTGGATGTGTTGGTTGTTGTGGCTACCTCTTTGATCTTCTCTTCAATATGTTTGCTTGTCTGAGCCAAATTCTGCACCTTTTCTTTCAGTAACTTCAACCCTCTTCCGGCTACTTGGATCCTCCTCCAAATTTTCGTTCCACTGCTCTACTGCTTTTGATACAGCTCGTACTTTCCCTTCCACTGCTTGACGGTTTCCAGCTCCTGTCTGAGTCTGGAGGCAATTCATGTTTCATCTTTTCTGTGACTGGTTCCATTATGAAATCTGGATTGAAACAGTGGCGGTAATGAAAATTTAACTATCATCATTGTGGCTGGCCTCGGTATTAAAACATCCTAATCACAGTATGAAGAATTCCCCAAATAGGAAACGACATCTTATATTTTGGTTATAGTCTTGTTCAAGTCATGAATTGGTTAAAAGTAGACATTTACTACAGCATTTATCAAAGCCGTGGACAGTTAAAAAGGCAGGATCTTGTTTACGTACCCAAATTATTAGCCCCACACTATAGGGCCCTTGCATGGAAGGTTAAATTATATTAAGGCTTTTGTTTGCCCTCCAGATCAGCCAAGGATGCGAAGAATACAATGAAGCACCGGGTTCACCTGAACATGTCAGCTATGTCTACAGGTGATATCCTTTGTATTCTATGCAGCTTGGGTTGTTTCTGGAGCAGGTCTGGCCAAGATACCTATTGACCATGCCGTGCAAGCGCCTATTGACATGGGATGGATAAAGGGCACCAAACTGGGCCCCCGAGGGCACAAAACGTTCGCAGCGATGAGTTTGGAACCAACAACTTTCCGATCATGCATGCGTATGTACGCTCTAACCACTGCGCCACTGGGTCCAAATTTGTGTAGGGCAAGGAAAGCATGTGTACGTATGCTATAGTAAAAAAGGAAAATAAGCAAATGACCTGGCGTGGCTTTGTCCCAAACGTACCATTTTTAAACTTAATAAGACATTGAAGAATGATAATACAAAGTACCTGGATCTGGAAATTGCACCAGTGTAAGAAATTTATGGTTTAGGATGTGAATTTAAAAAGGAGTATTTAGTGTTCTGTATTATACACCTTTTCTGTAATTGTCACATTTCGCCTGGGCGGGAGCCTAGCAACGGTTTCTCTCCTGGAATGTTGTATGAATTGGGAACCGCTTTTTCAAAATCATTACAAAATAACGGCATAGTGCTAAGGGTTTAATTTACACACGTGATCTAAAATAATACTGAAATCAGCTTCTTACTTCTTTGAGTCTTGCTTTGAATCTTGAGCAGAATTAAAATGCCGAGGATGCAGGGTATCAAGACAACACACAAAGTCGTCGATGTCTTTGAAGTATTCCTTCACTTTCTGGGTATCTCCATGCCATGTCGTCTTTCAATGCCATGTGTGATAAGTCATTTCGGATTTGCTGCAACCTATGCATTGAATATATAACAAACACCAAAATAGTACAATATTCGGCCCTTTCATTATTGCCCCACTGTCATACTGCCGTATACCAGGTTTTGTTAACTTCTTTCCATGCCTGAGTCTCACAGGGATTAATGACATATATTTCCTTTTTGCCGAATTGTAAAACGAACAGTATAGTTTCTACCACTACAAACTTTTACTTAAAAGTATACATGGCACAAGGTAAGTAGGCCACCCTTTCATTAATTTAAAGTAACTTTTTATCCTAGTAGCAGACGGAAAAAAAAAATGGAAGTAAACAGAACCTACGCAATGTCCTTTACCTTTTCAATCTAGCATAAAAGACGCCAAATACCCTTGTGAAATCAGAAAACCTTGCCAGTAATCATTCAGTGACTTGCTGAACGAAGTCTGGAAATTCTGGTGTAATGTTGGACAGTTGTCGGTTTTTCAACATTTATGGATGTTGATGTTGCTGTTGTAGTTGGTGGACGCAGTAATCGTGCAGCAGCTGCTGCTGCGGCTTTCCTGCGAATGTCGTTGTTACTCACTGTTGATTGAGCTTGGCTGTTGATGCGGCGTTTTTGGTAATCTCAGTACAAATGCTTTAGCAACTTCAAATAGCTCATGCAACGGATGGATTTACATTTCTCCACGGGATTGTTCTGTGTAGATTGGTGTTCCACTTGGTTGATAATACACGGTTTCTATTGCATTCGCCCAGTCAAATCAGCTTTGACATGATGAAGTAGCTTGGGTTTCTTTCCGTTGACTTGTCCAATGTGTCCAGTACAAGGTGATAAGTCTGCTGTTGGCTGTTATGCCAAACATTGAGAACATTGTCTACGCATGGTATGCCTCGTGACCACAAATTAAGGGTTTGTGACATCTTTAAAATTTTCATCTCCGGTCGCCATAATTTGTGGTTGAATCTGAATCTTTTTATGTCTGACAAGAGCAAGGGAATTTGAATTAGCCCCAGGTCCACTCAATGAAACAGTCTAAAATATAAGTGTAAAGATATAACGACTGTAATGATTAGTTGAAAAGCATATCTTTCTATCGTGGATATATATCACTACAGTTGAACGTACACAGACATATCGATAGGCCTAACGAGTTCGGTAGTGAATTGTCTCAGGAAAATTTGGGAGTTCGGCGAAGTCAAATAGTCCTTAAGCCATCAGGAAATTTAGCCAAGTTGGATCTTGAAGGAGACAAAACGATACTTATTAGTCAGCTCATCAGTAACACTATCCTTCTATACAAAATGCATGAATGCATTTCTGGAATGGTAGCTAACCAGGTAGGGGACAATTACAGGAGTATACAGGGGTCAACATTTTAAATGATTAGGCCTGTTGAAAAGTATGCAAATCATTGTCCAACCGACTAAGAATCCAAAAAGGTATAGTTTGTACTCATCACAACCCAAAGTTTTGGAATTTCAGGTTAAAAAACAGCAAAAAACAGGTCAAAAGATTCAAATTCCGTTGTACAGGGGTAAAATTTTATAAGGATGCCGCCAATTGGTGTGCACAATGGTGCAAATTTTGGTGGAGGTCATAGGATTAACTAAGGAATAGTTTGAGTGTCTCACATGCCTTAGTACCAAAGTAGGGGGAAACAAGGTCAAGCCCTGTTGAAGACAATGAGACGTAGACCTTTGTTGCCCCCTATTGGTAACTACTCATTTTAGACAATCAAAACTATTCCTTATTTAATTTATGAAGCTCCACCATAATATTGCACCATATCCAAATCAGAAGCAAGTTGTGAAATTTGACCCCCCTTGTAACACTGAAAATGACCCTTTTTGTTGATTTTTTTTGCTTTTTTTAGCCTATAACTCCAAAACTTTAGGCTGTAGTTAGTTACAAACGATATACCTTTTGGAACCTCCTTATATTGATCAGAAAATAATGTGGTATACTTTTCAACCATGATTTGCAAGCAATTTAAAAATTTTACCCTGTGCAAACCCTGGTTACCCCTACCTGGCTATAGTTACCCTTCCAGAAATGCGATCATGATTTTTGTATATGGCAATGGTTACTGATGCTGCCATAATAAGGTCGTTGTGTCCCCTTTCAGGATACGAGAATTTGCTCGGCTCATTGTACTAAACGAAGGGATATATGATCGCATGTTTCAGAGGTCACTTGCACTTTTGCTCTTTTTTGGGCATTTGTTAAGGTTTTATTATACATCGGCACATTATACCGAGGAGCGGAGAGGAGAAAGCTCAGTATGCGGTACATCATGGCAAGCTAATTATCCAAACCTCGAAGAACCTTTTCTCTTGATAACACAGTTATTCTTTCTTTGTACCCCAGGATGACATTGAACCATTTTTAAAACCTACAGTGTAAAAGAAAAAATTGTAAAAGAAAAATGTTTCTTCTAGATAAGAAAACTGTAGCTGTATTCATTTTAATTTTAGGACCAGATGAACATGTCTAACACCTTTTAATCCATGTACAGTGGCATACCGTCGGTGGGGTGGGGGGAAAGTCCCCCGCTGGCTCGAAAAAAGCGGGACGATGTGGATAAAATATGTTGTATTTTCCATCTTCTTCTTCGGGAAATTTCGACCAAATATCAGCCAAAATTTGAGCAATATTGATGGTGAATTTTGCACGCTTACACCGCGCAGTTTGTCAAATCGAAAGTTCAAACCTTAATTGGAGCAAATAGCCAAAAGCCCGAAAAACAAATCACACAAATTCTTGACCTCTGGCGGGACAACTTGGGAATTTCCCCCCTCAGGAAAAATTAGGCAAAATAATTTAACTCCTGTTAAATTACCCCTTTCCTATCTCAAAATCCTTCAAGGATGGCAAACGGGGGTGATGACTTTAACACCATGTGTGTTAATTTTAGCCTTATGAAGATATAATACACCGGCTTTATTAAAGCGCCATTTCATCAAGATACGCTGTTGCCTATATTATTACGCTGCCTCAGAAATCGTACAAGATTGAGAGGGAAAAGAGGGATTTTTTTTTGTAATTTCTCTCTTCCCTTTCTACAGCGACACTTAGATTGTAATATTCCCCCACAGCTACCCGAATATAGCTTGGGTCGACGAGCAAACCGATGGTTTAAAGTGCTTGCCCAAGTGAAACAACCACAATTGGCCGACAGAGGGGCTCGAACCCAAACCTTCAGATCATGAGCGGCCGTCATAGCCACTGGACCACATGTCCCAACAATAGGGGAGACCGTACCCATGTGTTAGTTTACACCATTTTGGTTGGAAAGTAACACCATGTTAGGTTATATTAACACTAATTTTGTGTACAATGTATGATTGACACTGTTGGTGTTATTTTTACACCACATGGTCATGTTAATTATTATTTTAACACACTTCGGGTGCCAAATTGGACACACTGAGTTTAATTTAAGACCACTGTGCCCCCACAATGTTCGATTTATAAAATAAAAGTTTACAGGCCCACAACTGGGTGTTTAAGACCTCTGGAATCAATACGGGACTGCACCTCTGGTGTTAGTTAAACAACAAACATATTATTTTTATTTTCACATCTGGGGATTCATAAGAAGATCACCAAAATACATACTTAAAATTGTGCGGCAACCACCGAGCGGTGTTAAATACTAGATTTGAATCTCAGAAATTAACACAAACAACCGAGAAGCTGTGACTCGCTTTGGTGGGTTAAAATTTCAACACCCCAGTTTTTGCAGTGGAGAAGCGTCTCGAGATTGAGAGCGAACAGTCAATGTTGCCTGCAACAATCAAAACATTTTGTACAGGCTCTTGTGCAAGGTCACTATAAAGTTTCTGTGGCTCCTACCGCCGGATTTTCGAAACATTTTTTGATAGATAAGGAAGAAAACATTGCTAATGCATATCCGTGATCTCTACAGGCATCCTCCCCGGATAGGAAGTTGCAAACCCCGGGCCATGATTATTAAACAACAATCAGGTCATTTTTTCCGCAAATTAAAACTACTCAATTTGTCTCTAAATTGCGAGTGTTATGTCATATGAACACCTTATATAATGTTCTATGTGAAAACAGCCATCTAAAGCTTTTACAATTGGTCCTTGAATATGTCTTTCCGACTGTTTTTCGTTGCTAACAAAGTCGGATCCCACTTTTTTTTTTAGTAAAACAATGCAAGAAAAATCGTCATATCTTGACAAATCGGGCGCGTTAATCTTAGCTAACTTACAGGGGTTTTTACTACTTACCACGTACCACCATTCCAATACAACAGTGCAAAAAATGGACTTTGATGAAATAAAGGGGGCGCGATTTGTTACATTTTGAAATAATCGCTGAGATTTCAAAATCCGTCTGGTTTAGAGATCATTTCCCCTTTTTTAACAAAGAAATCAATTATGTTAGCCATCACAACATTTGGAATGAGCATGCAAAATCCATTAAAAAAATGAGTCCACAACAACCTAGTCTTAGATCAGTTGCTTTTCAGAATCATGGACATGGACGTATGTGCTATATCTTGCAGAATCTACCAGAATTGAAAGGGTATTGCTTTAGACAATAATATACATGATCAAGCACAATAAGTTTGTATTTTGAAGAAAAATATTGCTGACAATGATATTTTAATACTGCACTATACATTAATCAATTTAGAATGAAAATATAATGACTTTATGACGTTATCAGTCATTAATAATGTATTTCAATTGTGTCCACGAGATGCTACATTGCAGCTAAACAAATCAACCACCCAGGGAACTTAATTTATTCGAAACAAGCAATTAATCCGTTATTTTGCAGGACATACGATGTTGAGTATTTGACAACGCTTTGTAAAGCGTTCAAATACTCAAAAGCTACTTAAACTATTTTTAAGAAATACAAACTCCTTTTAAGGATTTAGCTTAAAGCTCTATAACTTTGTCAAAATAGTACTAGTATTAGCTAAGGAGCTATGAGTCTAAATGTTCTTGATATGAACTGAGGGGTTTTGACGTGTGATTTTGTGTACGCGCAAGCTGCCTTACATACACCTTCAGCATCTGTTTGGAGCCCAGTCAAGTTTTGAGCTGCGAAGGTATCATGCGCAGATCACGCTGATAACTGTGCGTTTGTTTGCGTTTATTAAAATCCGCATCTCTATCTACGCCTTCGTTCCTGCTTTGCTGCATGCCGAATGTGGCGCGTATTTTTCTTGCACCCAACAAGACGCCCAATTTGAAAAATGTCCATTTCAGTGGTTTTTCGGCGGTAATTGAAAAGTAAGTCGGTGACGCTCATATTTTTTATTTCAAAATTTGAAGAACGCCACCGGACCTCAACATAATTAGAATTACAAAATTTTGTCGAGAAGTTTTATTTTGTGGGGCGTCCAAACGTCAAATGTTGACTTTTCCATAGACTTGCGTGGTTTAAAAGAGACAACATACCTTTTTTTGTTTTGGCTATAGTCCAAAAACAAAGTCGGTGACCCCCATTTTTTATTTCAGATTCTTAATCAGCCACGTTGGTAATACCATATATATGAATTCGGGAAACTTTTATCGATTATCCCTAAACAACACGTCACACCCCTTAAATACGATATACCTGATTTTGGTAATTCTATCTTAAAAATATCTATTATATAACGGATGTTTTAATTTGCATTTTTTGTGGATAAAATGAATTAGGAATTTTTGTATAAGAATAATCCCAGGTATCATAATCACTTATTAATGTTTGGAAAATTATTGAGAGTATTGTTTATTCTATGTTTTCTTATACATATTTTATTTACCAGTGTAAAGAACTGATCGTTATTAAAAGTACACGGTTCCAAAACAATAAGTTCCCCCTAAAATTCAAGATCATTTTGTTGGCATACTTCACTAGAACCTGGATGATTGGAATCATTAAAAAGTTTTGAAGAGAGGAAACATGTGGCTCTGCCACAAAAGTCGCTGCTTTAAAAAAACACTTTGGGGGGGGCATTAACCCACTCCCTTTTTTCCAAAAATGTTTTCAGAAAAAAGTGGCACTTTGCCTTATTCAAAGGTCTAAGTCAAGAAATTTCGGACTCAAACCCTGCAATAACCTAAGCTCATGACAATGAGTTAACTCCACGTTTTTCTTCTGCTGTTTGCAGATCTTTGTATCTTACCCCTTATAATATTCTTTTAAAGGTGCAATTAGAGATTTGGGTAATCCATATTTCAGTCATTGAGTGAGTGTCATTTTCTTATGCCTCTTCTCCTTCCTTTCCGCTATTGAGAAGGCATGCCTTTGAGTTAGACTTGACAGGTTCTGGATGGAGTTGAAGTAACTATTCTTCATCTCTGTGAATTGCATTGTTTGATATGTTTGGGCTTAGTGTTCTTCCCTCACTTCTTACTTTATCTGGAGCAGTTTTGAGGAAGCCGTGTTTGTCTTTGGCAGCTGCTGGCAGTTGAGCTCTTTCACTCGCTAGTCTACGGATGCACTCGAAGAGTTCATGGCTGTTGTTCTTAGCATGTGCATCGTCATCTCTTTAACTTCCTTTTCGGAGCGCTTCTCTCCAGCTCTTGAACGTGATATTTGACCTCCTTGTTCAGTTTGGAGTAGTTGGACTTATTAATGGTGCATTTGGGTTGTTCATCATTTTGGATCCTGCTGGCCCTTTTTGATGACATGCCCTTTCTTACTTCTTCAGAGGGAGCCCTTATTTTGCCGGGCCCTTTTCACATCCACTGTTTCCCTCGGTTATTTTATTGATTGTTTCCTTGAAGTTGGTTCATAGCCCTTCAACATCAGTGTCTTCTAATTGGAGGAGTGGTCCCAAATGCACCACCTATCTTTGCAAAATTCTGCTGCAATTGTGGGGTCCTTGAATCGACTGACGTCATATTTCTTGGGTACCGTTGTTATACGTTTGTTTTTGGTAGGTATAAATTTCAACTTAGCCACACCAGGTTGTGGTTCTGATCCGACATCGGCTGAGATTAATATCGCAGTTCTTAAAGGTTTTCAAGTTGTCAGTTGGGTAATGATTCAATCAATCATGTTTCTTATTCCAGATGGAGATGTCCATGTTGCCCTTTCTACATCCTTTGTTTGAAGTAAGTGTTGCTACAACCAGTTTGTGGCGTGCATCTAATTCCAGAGCTTTTCTCCTTCTGTCGTTGATTTTTCCAAGCCATATCTACACAATGTGGGTGTCCATGCCGGTAATCGGTCCCTAGTTTGGACAACTGAAAGCCCATCAGGATGAGGCTTTCTTTATTAGGGATTCTCTGTATGTGAGTAATGTTGCAGCAGGGTGCATAGAAACTTGTCGCTCTCTATATCACTGTGTCGATGTGGGGCTTAGACCTGGATGATGTTTGTACTATGCCTTCCTCATATATGAAATTGGCTGTGATAATCTGGTGAGAGGGTCATAGCTTGACAAACCGGGAGAAGATTTTGGAATCAGATCCCTACGCCATCTCGCATGATGCCGTGACTGCTAGACATGTATGATAGTAAAATTCTCTTTATTTTTGAGGGTCTCTTTTCCATTATGTGTGGTTCACATAGATCCAGGAGGTCTCTATATCAAAACCCTTCTGGCTTCCTCCAGGAGGAATTTCCCAATGACCGTCCTTTTGCAGTGTTCTCAAATTCCAATTACCAATTATTTATGGTGCTGGAGCTCCCTTTTCTTGGGGCTTGTTCTACAGGAGATTTAGTAAGTCGGCTACTTACATTTGTAGTGTGTTGGTGTTTTGTCGACGTTTGGCTACTTACGTCGTGCTTTTTTGTAGTTTTCCTTCCGCTGTCCTTTCATTCTTCTTAGAAGGTCCTTTCTGGGATGATTATGCTGGTACTGTGGAGTGGCAACCCAATAATCGGCAGATCTTAGGCACCCTGCCACTTTGTTGCCAACGAGCAGCCCCCGGGATCGGGGGCCTTAACGGGGGGGGGTCGACTTTCATTTTGGCGGTTTATCTTCAAGAGTGTTGAACCTGATTTTGCTCTACTTACTGAGCACACGGCCCACTGACTGTACAGTCGGGTGAAATGTGGCATTACTGAACTTACAATAGGTGGGTAAAGGCACAGCTCCTATCTTAACATATGATTGAGGGCCACCGTTGGTTTGACCTCAAACATATGGACCTACAATTCAATAAATGAGTTAAAGGAAAGAAAGGAAGTAGTCGCAGTACCAGTTGGCACCCACAGTTTTTACAAGACAAAATAGAGGTGGAGGATGCTGTCTCCATTGGAAAAGTCCTGTGGAGGTACAACCTCCCCCATCTACTGATGTCCGTGTGGGTTGCACATTCCCACCGCCCCATACTAGGGATCTGTGTCCTGTTACCCCAGATAGGCATCAATAATGAGTAGTGATTATCCAGGGATCAGGCGCCTCTAAAATTCCGACAGTGGGATTCAGAAAAACCTAGTATCCCAGACAAACCATAAAGCCAACCTTGCAACCAACCTAAATGGCTCATCTGTCGAGCCAACCAGATTGATTCACCTATCATAGCCAACTGGGTTGCGAAAAAAAATGGATAGAGATGAAAGGAGTAAAAGTAGGTAGAGTAGGTAGGGAGCGCCCAGAGGGATGAGAAATCCAACTGGGGAAATCCAGCACAAGCATGTAGCGGTGCAAGGGAACTGTCATGTTTCATAAGGTGATTAAGGTGTGCAAGGTGATTTTAAGCTCCACGGCACTAGGCCTGTGCCTCCCTGAAAAAATATTAAAGCATGTGGAATGGGATAAAATATTGACTGAAACCCTGTGAAAGCATGGTGGCCCAGCTATGAGACAGTTACTGTTGAAAATAATCAACATGGGTAGAAGGGTTCGAAAGTTCCAGAAGACTGGAGCAGGGCCTGATAACTCCAGTATACAAGAAAGGTGAGAAACTAGATCCCGCCAAATATAGAGCAATTTATTACTGTCCATCCCTGGAAAGTCTTCTGTAGAATGACCTGGAACCGGATCCAGGGACACCATAGATGACTACCTTGGAGAGGAGCATTTAGAATTTATTATAAGCCAAGGGTACTACTGATTACGTAGTTATTGTTCGCCAAGTGCTAGAGAATGCCAAAGAAAGACGCATTCCTATACACGGAACTTTGTAGATTTGAAAGAAGCATTTGATACAATTTGGAGAGAGAGCACTCTGGAAATGATTAAGATCCAATTGGAGTGACAGCAAAGCTGTTGGAACCCAATGAAAAGATGTATTTTGTATGAGCAAACCATATGCTCAGTAGTGGTGAATGGAAAACTCACTGACTGGTTCGAAGTCTTAATTGGTGTGAGACAGGGATGCCTTCTATCTCCATGCCTCTTCAATCTCTTCTTAGAATTTGTAATGAGAGGAGTTCAAAACCTAGGCTCCGGATCCAAATGGGAGAGATGAAAATCAACAACATTTGTTATGCCGATGACACAACCCTGCTGCAAATGGTCTTTGAAAAGTTACAGCTATTCACAGAAGAACTGGAAAAATCCTGCGCCAAATGGGGAATGGAGATCAACCCATCTAAATGCAAGATCATGTCCGATGACCCAAGAGACATCACCCTTAACCAGACACCCATTGACAAAGTAAATGATTTTGTCTTCCTCGGAAGTAATGTGCCTTCGGTTAAGGAGGACATCAAGAGGCGTACAAGACTGGCAGCATGGGCATTCGGTAGAATACCATCTGGGGCAATCATGACATCACAAGATCGCTCAAAGTCAGAATATACCAGTCTCTTATACTCCCCATTGCCACCTAAGGAGCAGAGTCCTGATTATTGCGCAAGGCAGAAGACGCAAGGCAGTCACCAGAAGACGGCTGAAGTGGTTTGGACATGTCGTCAGGATGCCGGAACACAGATTACCATACCAAGCATATACGCAAGACTTCAACAAGCGTAGGAAGCCAGGTCGCCCACCAGCAAGATGGAAGGACCAGATCCCCAAGGACACAGGCTTGGACCTCCAAAATGCCGAATCTATTGCAACGGGCAGACCAGAATGGAGGAGAATTACTCATGAGTGAGCAAAGGGACACCCCGTCCTATGCAGTTAAGTCAAGTAAGTCAAGGAGTGAGCTCATATAGATAAGACCCCCAATAGATCTCTTACCTTGTATTTTACTAGAGAAATGCCTCCCCAAAAAAATCCACAAAAGGGACAAAAGGTGCACTTTTTGCTTAATTTTTTGATAAAAAGGTCAAAAATTTAAAGACATTTTGACAAGATGCCTTTTTTGGTGTTGAGATATTCTAAAATTCCAAAAAAAGGACCATTTTAGGGGGATTAGGTCCACGTTACCAAAAAGTCCACTTTTTCGAAGTCCCGCTCCCCCCCATAAATCCTGCATATGGCCCTGTAAATAGGAATTTAGCACAGCGCACACGTAGCCTATCTTTGCATCTGGCTCCTGATAAAATGTTTCTTTATCAATCACTCCAATCAAGCAAATATTTCATCTCAACATTCAAATAGGGACTGATATACAGCATAGACAATATAATTAGGCACGATAAGCAATACGGTAATCATGGCGAGGGGAGGAGGGACACTGCTAAAACGTGGAGTGCAGTACCTTGGTAAGTATAGGTACACATAATGTACGAAACATTTACCAGGAACTACTATAATAATATGAAAATACGAAAATACAAAAAATATAATGTATATTGCATTAAAATGTAATATTAATATATAAACTTCACTAAGATTTATATTCGGTTAAAATACAAAAACAAGATGGATTTTTTCTCAACTATGGAATTATGTGGATGTCGCAATTTGGGTTGTTCCCATAATTGCATAGACGCATGGTGGCCATATTGTATTTTGAAACGGTAAGGGTTAATTTACATTCACCCTTCTCATTTGGGACCTCCTTGTTTTAGAGTAGGAATGTGGCGGTCATCACTCAAGATAACAAGATTGGCTTCAGCTTAAATTGGGCCAACTCATTTTAGGATTGTTGTTATATCTTAAGTTATATGACTAATGTTGGTAAGGCATGTGGCTCTTGCATCTTATATGACAACAACAATTGCAACTCAATCCCATATTGCAACTGCGATTGGAAAATTGCACACTTGAGGGAAAATGCAAGTACCCCTTGGTTAAAGAGACATGAGGAGATTTCGAAAAGAAAGAAGCGCCCCACAATTTTTTTCGAACCCGTTGTTATGCATATTGGGAATGCTTTCCAATGTATTAGATCACACGAAGTGAATAAGCCGAATACGCGTCTTTATGAATAATATGATGATTTAGTACTTTCTGCCGTGCACGAAAGAAAGTCAAAGCACGGTTTTCTATGTTAGGGACAATTACGATCGTCAGCAAGTTCAAAACAAGGTTTGCTGTTTTCTTTTGTACTTGTTTGTCAATAAACCTTCGGAACGTTCTTGGTAGGTATTCTACAATCGATTCTGTGCAATTGAGGAGAAAGTTGTATCCTCAAAAAATCTCCTCCTGCCACTCTAAATGTTATATTTGAGCACTTTGGCAAAAAAACAATGTTAGCAGTACTACTTTTATAGCTCTGACATCAATTTTGAAAGTGATGGTGCATCCAAGCTTGTGAGTATCCCAGGGGCATTCCACCCACCCTGTTCATACCTATAGGCCTAGATAGAAGCGTTGTGATTCCCAAATACAATGCAATCGGTTATTACCATACTACATGTACATTGCAGTTTGGGATTTGTATGCGAAATGACCTTTGGCAAGAAAGCAGTCAATTATTAAAGCTCCAAAGAAGAAACAAGCCCTGTCAACATCCTTTCAACTCCCTGTGTAGACTGCAGTCCCCTTTGCATGCTCTGCAACTCTATCAAAATAATCTAATAAATGTATGCATGTTAAGTGGCGTGTTGATATTCGGTTCGATGGAAGGGATGTTCACACAGTCAGAAATAATAAGGGTTTAGGGCAATAGCACACAGTTTGGTGATATACGTTGTGCAGTACAGCTTCTTAAAGGTTGCAACGAGAGATTTCACATATCAGGTGTCCCTAAAAAAAATAGAAAAGTACGATTTTGCCCTGATGTAAGATTTCCATCAAAAACCTCCCCATCTGAAAGGATTTAGCTGAGAAAAGGTTCTTTTGTACACACATTTTGAACTTTCTAATTTGTGTGAAAAAAAATAAAAAAAATAAAAAAAATAAAAAATTAAAATATAAGCAAATCATAATCACTTTTCTCTTTAAGATCATTTCTGTAGTCGAATAAGGTAAGAAATCTATTGAGTGTCTAATCATATGAAATTACTATTTGACACCAGATTTGGGTGCCTCAAAATCTCTCGTTTTAAATTTCAAA
>JAMKCH010002946.1:0-66269 GCA_023653785.1 Ophioderma brevispina | reverse complement strand
ACTTATAGGTAGTAAAAGTTGTCGTCTGTGTCAGAGAAGATGATTCGCGATCAATAGGCCTATTGTCTGCCACCTTTACTGGTATGAAATGAAATAAAGCCAACGTTTGTTCAACAACAAATCCGGAACCCTTGTTTATTTGCACGATGTTTGCAATACAAAACAATATCCGAGGTTCCACACGGGATTAATTTGAAAGGGCGGTATGATAAGATAATCATGAGCTAGATGGCGTTTCGTGAAAATAACCAGCTTGAGCGCTTGAACTTCGTTCACATCGGTCGAGCGGCCGCAGGCGGCGAGACCGATGTTAACGAGTCAAGCGCGAAATCTTGTTATTTTTACGAACGCCAATCATAGCACATTGATTATAATAGCATACATTTAGATATAATATTAAAACTAGTGAAGGTGATAGGGAGAACATTTACCAAACATATTTTTTTGGTTAAACATGCTAAAAGTTGGATTGATAACGAAATAATTTGTCGCAAATTTCATTTAAAACATATTAAACACTGTCCTGTCACCGTCTATTGACGAGCGCTACCAAATTCCCAAATGGGTTGTATTTGATTGCTCGGGGTTCGTATCCCGCGAAAGCATTCGTAAGACACCGTAGCCCTAGTTCGACGTAAGTTCTACGAAAAGATTTTTTTCGCGTTCGTGAAACTTTGACGTAGGCTACTGGTGTCTTACGAGTAAGCCAGCATTTAACGGATTAAAACTACGTGTGGTCACGAGTACACTAACACACTCGTAGTGTGTGGGAAGTTGACGGATCGGTCCGCTGTTCGCAATTCCATCCATCTGTTCGCACCGTATCAGAGTAACAACATTTATAGTTCTAGAAAATGAAGGAAGACACAGCCTGAACAAAAATAAGATAATTATAGCAACCCCCTTGAATCCATTTCAACCAGGAGTGTCGTTGATACATATACACTGCAGTGCATTAGAAATTAAACCCTTTTCTAAACACTATTTACACCACTGTTCAAAACTTTTGAAATATCTGTGAATATCTAAACATGTTTTAAAGTCGCAACCTGTTAGGCAGTTAGCATTAGGTGTTTTAGACATTAGACTTGCAGGCTTAGGCGATTTGCCATGTTTAATACCTACCACTAAATTGCACCATGTTCCTAAACAATATTTTGCAGCGTCGAGTCTTGACCAACTTGATATACAGGACTTATCAAAATTAAATAAAGGCACACAAAATTCATTTCTAGAATACTGTGCGTTAGGTTTACGCCAAGGTGAAGAAAGAAGAAAGAAAGAAAGAAGACAGACGAAAGAAAGAAAAAGGAAAAAGGAAAAAAGAAAGGAAAAAGAGGGAAAAAAGGGGAAAACAGAAGGAACAAAATCAGAAAGGAAAAAAGAAAGAAAGGAAAAAAAAAGAGGCCTATACAAATACGAATCACCTCTGATCTAGTTCATTTAAACTAATGCTTACTCATAGAGGATTATTGTGTCCTCCATTTTCTAACAAATCGACTTTTTGCATGTACATAATCTTATCCACAGACTTGTGAATCGCTAACTTTTTAATAACATCTGGATCCGGAATTTTGTTATAAGGCCTACAGTATGCCTATCCTTATGGTCCTGTTCTACTATGTTGCACATAGATTTTGTACTACATCAAAAACGAAAAATCTCATCTCTGGTGACAATTTTAGTTCTATAGCTAAAATAATACACGCACAAAACATATTTGCGCAATGCTCTGATCGCATTGAAAAGTACTCAATCTTTTGTCACTTATTGGATAATTCCAGTTTTGTTAAATTCTTTACAAAATCAGGTAAGTCTTCGCTTCCACTAATTGCATCTCTTGCCATTTCTTATTCTTAACATACCTATCTTCCTGCTGGCTGCAGACATTTACATTGCCGGAATATTCATTCTATCCTTTTCTTTTTCTTTTCGTAATTTGAGATATAGGCCTATATTACTTTTAATTTTTTAATAAACTAGTTTTGTCTTTCCAATCTTACACCTCTTTGGTTTGAAGCCATTTTCCTTTTTTTGCCGATATTTTTATCTAGAAATACACAGGTAATAGTACAAATCCCGACAAGATAATGCAATTTGCGATGAATACTTTAATTATAACGCATTCTCATACCAGAAAGAATTCTAAAAACGCGGAGCGGTAGTCCCGAGTACTTAATCTATCTAACGCGTTACTAATATCCAAAAACGGCCGTGTATGCTTGAAAAATAATCCGTTAATCGATTACTAGAACGGCATTCACAGCAAACTCGTACAAAAATGCACACCCGATTCACCCAATAGAATGACACGTATAATGACCTAAGTTTGCGGAAGGTGTTCCTTCGACTGTCTAACGTCCATTTTTCGCGAACGCACGTAAGGCACAACTTGTATAAATCGTAAAAAGAGCGCTCTGTATAAGTTACGTATATACTTACGAATTACGTTTCGCGGACGAACCCCAGGCCATTAACCTTCGAGTGACTAAAGCTATTAAGTATTACAGCTATAACTGCCAACGGTTTAATTGGATTAGTGCTTTGCTAAATATACGAAGCAAATATATCATTTATTTAAGTTTATCCTTGGAGTTTAAATTTGAATGAATAAATCAACCAAGCCTATCGGAATAAAGACTACTAACCCTATTCATCCTTGACTGAAATTATTTTTCCGTGCCAGAAATTACAAGAGTTTATCAGTGTTTTTAGTGCAATTGCATAGGGTGAGATGAATAAACAAAATAAACCAACATTGATCTGGTGACCGTCACTGTTATAGTATATCCGCTAATATACGTATCTTTGTGTGTATTGTGTGATGTCTACATTTGTGGAAGCAGCATTTGATTTCAAATGGAAGGACGGCGTCGGATGGGAGCTCTGCAACTTGATCCAAGAGGTTGAAGCGGACTTAGTACTGTTTTTTTTTGGGGGGGGTAGTCCCCTCTATTTAACCCATGTTTGGTCAAATCTTAGTTCATTGTAGTAGGTTTTTGTTTTTGTTTTTAATTTTTTAGTCTTTTTGGCCAATTACCCTAAAGGAATTGTCAGTTCTGGCATACACATTTTAAAATGACAGTATGAAAATCAAATCTGATTATATCATATATTTGCTTGTTGTAAAAATAATCAATGTGTGTTCATGTCCATTTATAGAACATTTTGACTGTAAAGAGCAATCAATTTTAAAGTTGATTTTATCCAGGTAGCATACCGCTCAATGGTTTCTCAATACATCGGTTGCAAGGACACCATAGAAGTTGTATCTTCAGTTTGGCCATCAGTTATATATATAGACAGATCGCGCCGCTGTATACTATTGTCAGGACATTGTATTTCTAGAACCATTACCGTGACCCCCGCGTGTTTATTTTGACCCCGGACTTCCGAGTGTGCATGTTATTAAATAACAATTTTTTATTTTTTGATTTTATTAAAAATAACACCCCTGTATCCTTCTCGAACCCTATTCGTAGTAGATAACGCAAGGGAAAACAATAGATAACAACAAAAACGCTATGCACGAGAAGTGTATTACAGGAGAGGCTATGTGTTTCTTTTTGTTCGTAACCCAATTAAATACAACAAGGACTCTATTAAAAGTATAAGTATTTTCAACGATTCATTTAAATGCCCAGCTTAAATGCACCAGCGCAAACGCCTGAAATCAAAGCAATGTCCCACGAATCAATCATTGTCCGTAACATGCTTTTGACGCGCCCCTAGTTCGTGAAGGGGTCTGGCCATAAAAGTTTTTCAGGTAAAAAGTCAAATATGCACTTGGACCCCAGTTGGTGTCGTTTGTCATAAAAATCGTGTAACTTGAATAAAATTCCAACGAAGACCTATGTTTTCAAGTTGGAGCCCAATGTTCTTGTTGGGTCCATGACGAATAACACCTTTCCCTTTCGCGATTTTTTCCTAACCGCATATGTTTGGGGAAATAATTAATAAAAACCAACCGGACATCTAAGTTAATAACAGCAATAATATTATAACTACTCCCCGCCTAAAAAATCCTGACCGATGTTAAAAAGGTCCTCAAAGTGCTCAAAAACTTCGTTCAATTGAACGCGCCAAGCCAGCTGGATACATCTCTCAAACTCCACATCATACTCGTTACATGCATTACGAACACAAGTCAAAGCAAACACCTTACGCGAACAACGCTTCCTGGCATTTATTATTATAATTCACCTACATACTACATACTTTTTAATGCAAGTAATTTTATATCGTTCGGATTTATTAGGCGGGGAGATACATCTTAAAAAAAAACTCGCCTTTAAGGAACAAATTGATTATATTTCTTTGGGAAGTGTTTGTATAAGCGGTAGTGCCCTCTCAATTGTTTTATATGAATGTTAAATTTTGATAATTTTTTACTTTTTTTAAAAAATCCCGCATTGCTTTTTTTTGTATATATTTTTAAGCGTGTCATTAACTTTAAAAGATAAGAAAGCTACATATGTTAGGAGAAATTTAAGAAAACGAGAAAAATATGGTTGGTATAAGTTTGTATATACCACCTTTATCCTCCAAAACCTTTTGAGTTATAAACAGGCCCCTTACATTTTACATATTTTTCTGAGCTCAATTTTTGACCAGTTCTAGCCAATATTTAATGTGTGGTTTAAAACATGCATACTATTTATACTTTTTTATATAATAATGCCTGCCATGTTGTGTTCCTTCTAACGTATTGACTCCTGAAATATTTTTTGCTGCAATAATAGTAAAACATATTGGCGACTCATTACAATATTGGCCGGATTCTCAATTCTCAAAACGATGTTTTAAAACGCTAATCACTGGTTATATCGCAATTTAAACGCTCGCTAAAATAACGCAATTCTCAAAGCGGTTACCCTTTTAACGAGGCTGTTTAAATTTTAAGCCAACATCGTGTAAACATGCCTAAAACATTGTTAAACTTAGAATTGGGCCGGGGTAGTGTAATAAGGTGTGTTTTAACCCTTCACGCTTTCATCAAATGCCAATATTTTTCAGCTATGCGGTATACTCGTGGTTAGAACAGTCGTCTGCTTTATTTCTCTTATCTTTTTTTTTCCGCGTCCTCAGTTGATTTCTTCTGGTCCATTTTTTTTTCTTCCTACGTTTATGCTTGTGTGTATCTGTTATAATAATTGAATGATAGCAATGCACACAGCGACATACAAATTTTCAATCGGCCAGGTGTTTTTCACCATCCTGAACAAATTCTAAAGCTCCTAACATAACGCAACATTCTTGAAATTTCCCGCCGGACGTTCTGCGTACATCAACAAGTTACGGAAGGCCTTGTCTTACACAAAATGTTGTTCCCACCAGCGCACGTAATATTATAGGAGAAGATAAGTCAACAGTTCGGTTGAATATATTTAGGCGTTTAAAATCGTGGTTAGCTAAATGACATTTAAAATATTAAAACCGGCGTTTTTTTAAACTGTGCGTTTAGCTACCACAGTTTAGGCCTAACCACCTTTTATTTTAAACACGTTTGAGAATATACGCCCATTAATAATATAGCCCAAATTTGTAGAGGTTTAATTTTTCTGAATTCGTTGGTCAACTGTGGTCCAGTCCTGCGCTATATTTTTACATGAACGATTGCAACAGTGAATGTTTCACACTTTAACCGCTTATGGAAGTCGTTGTATACAAATTTGCATGGTTTGTAATATAACACATGCAATAAACATCGTCATTGTCGTCGTCCGCATCATCATCGTCGTCCTCATCGTCCATCATCATCATCATCATAATCATCATCATTCTCATCATCATCATCATAATCATCACATCATCGATCAGTAGCCATCATTGTCGTTTGGTCAAGCTCGATGTTTCCTTTTTCATCGTTAGTGCACCATCATCACCGCCCTCGTTATTCTTATCATCGTGGCATCTCATCGGCATCAATCATTTAAAATAGTAAAACCCGCATGCTACGTACTCTCACCAACAAACTTAGAAATCAACGGGTTTCATGCAGTCGATTACGTATTCGACTCCTTACAACACAGCGAAACCAACATTTGGGGTTTTGACACACTGTCAAATCACATCACTGGCCATTTTGAATAAGAAAACAGTCTTGGTATTTTAATACGGTCGTCAGTTAGTAAGCATTCATGTCCTTAACTACACCACTTAAAATATCATTTCCTTTTTATTTCATATAATAACACAAACCAACGCAGTTTCAAGTAACTCAAACTTTCAACGCCGTTTTCTCAAAACTAGCAGTTATGCTGATTCGACAGTATGCAGAACCCACGACGATATGTAACTCTAGATGTCAATGCCAAACAACATATTAGAAAAAGTGGGCCCCATGCTTAAACCTCAATGTGCATTTGGTCAATCGCGTTCCCGAGCATTGTCATTTCAAGTCCAAATTTTGATATTAAGTCATTGGCAGTTTATTTTAGAAATGTGGGAAAATAAGTATCTAAATATATTTAGAAAGGAAAGTCTTTCTTGTGCAAGGCATTTACAGTAAAATGTTCAGAAATATCACATAGAGGTGTTGTCATGTTACCGTTTTTACTACAGTTGAAGTGTTTTTGCTCTTACAGGTCAAATGCATTATGAGGTTTATCCATCCAGCATACTATTTTTATTTTACCATCTAACCTACCAGAAAAAAAAAAAACCTTGGGTACTTTCATATATTTTTTTTTACTTTAATAAAAAAATACTACTCCCGTTTGGTGATTTAAGTTTTTAATTTTAAGCATATTTTCTTTTGTATTTTGATTCCCTTTCATTTTAAATTTTTAAATTTTGAATTAAACACTTTTCTATAGACACTGTTTTGCACCACGTTCTAAACACTTTTTACTTATTAACCATATCCATCGGTTTCAGCACTTATCCCCTGTTCATTACTGCAGGCCCACACACTATATCCCCAATCAAACCTTTGTACAAATTAGTCATTGTACTACTGTTCTTTTCTTGAATCTCTTTAAAGAAAATGATGATTCTACTCATCATAACCTTCAAGTTACCATAAAGTCACAGATGAGTTTACTGACTCACGAACGCCGTGTTCACGAGTTTCTCTATTGTCGTCCATCGGGGGGAAAATGTCGGGAATTATGCGACATGCTTTCCATTGACACATTCCCTTGCCTACAGTTATTTTTCCATGAGCGCTATCGACAAAAGCACATTTAAGCCGGTATGTCACGTTTTGGTTTGAGAGTATTTGGATTTTGGAGAATTTGGAAGTTCTGGTGCACTCACTAAAGGCAACGAGCATCCATATCGCCGTACGCGTAAAGGAAGGCTGGGAAATACAAGGAACGAGCAACGGAAGGATATGGAAGAAATGGTATTTGACCAGATCCGAGCGATCAGAGGCATTGAAGTTAATATCTGCTACTAAGCCCATCTGATTTGGAAGAGACGCAAAGATTTAGAGAGAATGTACACTACTACTCTGAGACGCCATGCAGGAAGCGGAATAGTGGTCAGAAACCATCGTGTACACCCAAAAACTTTCAGTTCAAACAATTGAGAGTATAGTATTATCTAATCCACAGGTAAAACGCTATTATAAACAGAGGCAATTTTTATTTGACTTGGCTATTTATATCTTCTCCTCTGTCTGTAAACATTTATCAATTATATTGTGTTATATGGGTTATCTCAATTATTTCGCATTGGTATTGATGTCAACAAAAACACAATTGGAATTCGTCATGAAAAATGTGATCGCGAGCCCCCCCCCCCCAAAAAAAAAATATTATTCGGTACGGATGTTCACTTTTGAGCTAAAATTTTCAGCTTCGTGTTATTGATATTAATCAATCGTTGACAAATTCGTCCCGCGCGGCG
This sequence comes from Ophioderma brevispina, assembly GCA_023653785.1. Lineage (NCBI taxonomy): Eukaryota > Metazoa > Echinodermata > Ophiuroidea > Amphilepidida > Ophiodermatidae > Ophioderma > Ophioderma brevispina. Next base: position 58,415 of record JAMKCH010002946.1, on the reverse strand, counting down.
ATGACTACTGGAATAGAAAGGCATTGAACTCATATTCGTTCGATGTTCATTAAATGAATAAATTGTTTATTTCCTGATCAGGTACACACCGCCATACCATATTCTAATTATATACTAATGACTGCAATAAAGTTACCAACGTCCCTAAGGAAAGGGTGCGGACGGGGGGCTGCACCATGCTTATAAATCAACCCATGGCGCGCCTCTCCATACAATCCCTCAACCTACTTTGGAGTGAAGCTTGACCGACATCTTACTTACCGCAGCACCTCGAGTCCTTATGCGCCAAGGTATCTTCGAGGACTAACCTCCTGTTGCCACTTGCTGGATCGTCATGGGGTGCCAGCCCACGACCCTAAACTACGCACCACCGCCTTGGCTCTGTCACAGCCTGCTGAAAATATGCCGCCCCAAAGCCAGGTGCAACAGCTTCTAACACAAAGAAGCTGGACCAGTACTCAACGAGACTCTTTGGAACCATCACTGGCTGCCTGCGTCCTACTCCATCTAATCCTACCAGTGCTTTCATATTATATATTAATATATAAGATATATCTAATATAGATAGATATATTAATATATATATTAGATATATATCTAATATATATATAATAAATCAAGTTGACCAAAGTCGGGTGTAAGTCGATGCCGTACAAAGGCCAAGGCCAAAAGTTTAACCTATGTCTGAATATCCTGGAACATAACAAATAAGAGTCAGTCGAAACATCCAAGAAATGATGGCTCTTCAGCAGTGCCTGGGGCCCACCCACGACTCGTTTCTGAATAAAAAACACAGTTTTCCTATCCTAGACGACGAGTCCTGCGATGAAATGATGCAGTAACTCTGGATGACAAAAACGTATTCCAAGTAAACAGCGTAGAGATGCGTAGTAGAGACGCCGTGTATTACGCTTGACTGACGCGCATCTGCCCACACTCGGACACAAGATCGGTTATCGCCGAAGCTGAAAATCTTGAGAAGCACAGTAGGCCGGAAAAATCTGGTGGAGTTCAAATGTCGGACGGTTCTGCTGCAGTGTAACCGTAAACTCACCTGGTAGAGGAAGGACTGGAGTCGTTAGCTAAACATAAACTAGTTTCAGTACAAGTTCGAAGGCTACGTCCCATTTTATTGTAAAGTTTACATATCAAGTTGACCAAAGTCGGGTGTAGTCGCATGCCGTAAAGAGGCCAAAGGCCAAAAGTTTAACGCATGTCGGATATAATCCTTGAACATAACAAATAAGAGTCCATAACAATATTTGTTATGTTCACGGATATATCCAACATAGCGTTAAACTTTGGCCTTTGGCCTTTTTACGGCAAGCGACTACACCCGACTTTGGTCCCTTGATTATGTAACTTTTCAATACATGCCGACGTAGCCTTCGAACTATATATATATATATATATATATATTATATAATAAGATATAGATATATTTTTATTTTGACTTTTGTCTTTTTTTATATATAAATTGATAAATTGAGACCTGCTGGAACAGTAGTTGTTACTCGGAGTTTTCACGCTTGTGCGATCACCAGACAACTGGCTGCTATCGGTTGGATGCGACGAATATAAAGGGTGTTGCGGACATCGTAAGAGAGAATTGTTGGTCGTAGAGGGCGGCATGAGATGTGAAAGTGATAATTAGCGACGCGAGGGGTATGGTAGTCGTATTATCCATAGGTGATGCTGGGGTGGTTTGCTAAGTAGAAATTTGTTCTCCGTGGCGGCACTTGGAGATCAGTTCGGGTCGCTTGGTGAGTATTCTGCGTCTGTCGCATTGAATGATGGCGCAGCCTTCTCGGTGAGGCAGGGGTCGCATTTTCTTTGTTCCGCTGGAGTACGGTCGGCCGCTGGATACGATTGACCATGGATGTCGTAGGTGGTTGCTCTTTTGAGCCTGCCACACGTACTTGGAGAGTTTCTATGCTGTTCTGCTGGTGCTTTTCATTTCTGAAGGATGTCTGTGGTTTTTTAAAAATCTAGTCTTGAAAGGTGGTTTCGTCAGTCCGATGTAAGTTTGGTTTAGTCCCTGTTTGCTACTTTGACTTCGGCGCTGTAGATGAAGTTAGGTTTCAAACAGTGTCCTGGCAGTGGGCACAGGTCCTTGTTGCGGCAGTTGCAACCATGTTTGTGTAGATTGATTATCCTTAGCGGCGACTTCTTGTTGTGGTTTTGATGAATGCCTGGCGAAGTTGGGCATGCATCTTGTAGCTGATCTTGACGGTGTTTCGGGTTGGAATATCTGTGAGTTTGGATCGCCTGGGATAATTTTTTGTCGATGAGCTTGATGAATGTCGTCCGATGTTTGGGTGGAGACGTTCTTTCTGAAGGCGGGTTAAACCAATGATGTTACGTTTACGTTTACGGGTCGTCCTGTTTCGCGTTCTCTGTTATTTGAAGTTCCTCGTTGTATCCGCGATTTTCAGAGCGTCTTTGTAGAATGTTGATTTCTTGTTGAAGTATCTATGGTGTAATTGAAATGCTGATATACGTTCTGCTTATGGAGGCTGGTGGGTTCCTTGATGATGTTTGGTGGGTGTTGCAGAGCTTGTGGATGTATACTGGTCGGTCGTTGGGTTTGCGGTATGGGTAGATTTGCTATTGTCCAAGTTTAGAGTGATGTCGAGGAATTTGGTGACGTTCATGTTGCAGTCGATGGTGATTTTGAGGCCTAGTCTCTGAATGTCTTGATGATGTTTTTCCTGGTTCGGTTTCGGATGCTGTTGCCAGATGTTCTGTGTAAAACTGCTAAGCCGTCCGTCTCTGTAGAGTCCATTTTTCCCCTTGTCGAACTTCTTGAATAGGATGTTGAGGATGTACAAGCCGATGAGGTCACAAACTTCAGCGCCGTCGTATCTTCTGCCCATGAAAGCCGTCGAACAGGTCGTGACACAAGTCATTATTTCTCTTTTTTTTATGACACATCAAGTCATTAATGTCTCTTTTGGTGACACAAGTCTTATTTCTCTTTTTCTTCCAAGGGTTGCCTCCGTTGAATGAAGCGACTTCCTGGAATGGAGGATGATGGGATTCCCCTGCTGGAGATGTGCAATATTTTCTTCGCGGACGTCAGTGCTTTCTTGAGTAGTCTCTGTGATGGATGGGTAAAAGTCGATGATGTCGAAGCTGATGATGGTGTGCTTGTCTTTTTGTGCTAACCGTTTCAGCAGGTTTTCACTCAAATTTATCTCGCTCTGCTTTTAAGCATGAGCCTCTGCATTTCTTACGCACAAAATGACAATTTACGTTTTGCCGAGAGACATCGTTTTTACCATGAGATTGTCCCATTTAAATGAAATTTCATGCAAGAAAAAAAGTTTGCACTTTCAATTTGCACACATAAAAGTGAAAAGGTACTCGTTGCCTTCTGGTCATAAAACAACATTTATTGCTCCATTTCAAAGCTTATCAACTAGCAGGAAGCAAGCCTGTCCAATGTTCAATAATGTGCAGGCCAACCCCATCCTTCTCAGTGACTCAGACACTTTTGCCACACTGTTGACAAAGTGCGTATATGCTGCTGATGAGCTAAGTTGGCCCAAACCCGTTGCAATATGCGCTGCAATCCTGCAAAGATGTTTATTCTTCCTGTCCGGCTTCATGCTGGAAATGTCATCCCCAGGTTCCCATTGGGATTTGCAATCAGTGGATTTTGCTGGCCCTTCCATGCGCGTCAATCCCGTTGTCTTCCAGATACCGGTTGGTGAATCATGAGCACGGTGAGGTTGTTGCGTTTATCATCAATAAAGATTAACTCATCACCGATTGCTGCGGCCTAATGTCACAACATGTGGTTGCAACAACACCCTCATCAACTCTCTACGGGCAGTCAAGCGACCTGAAATGGAGACAAGGTCTGTCTTTCCACCGGTACTGACTCCACCCCACACCATCACACTCCGGCTTGGAAGGGCTCTACTTCCTGAATGCAGTCCCTGTTCAGCGGCTCCCCTTCTCTTTCGCCATCACCCTCACTCGTTTTCATCTATCCTTTTCAGTAATATAGAATTGGCATTCCATCTCTAAAGAGGACTTTTGTTTGCCCATTAACGTTACGGCTGTTTCCATTCCATCTCCTGTTGTTCTTCGTACGAAGCTGACCTCGTACACGACCGGTGCTCAATCTTTAGCTTTAGCTTTTTCTTTTGGGGCGATGTTTTTCAAAGCCCGACTCGGTGAAGGCGGTTTTGCGACGTCTGCAGTGAGATTGCATTCGGTTCCTGTTCTCGCCGACGGTGCAACCCGTCTTTTGATCTGCTTAGCTGGAGAGAGAGAGAGAGAGAAAGAGAGAGACAACAAGACAAAGTAAAAAAAACGGATATACAAGTGGGTCAAAATTTAAATGTTTTTGTTGCTGAAGGCACATTTTTATTATTGACATTTTCAATCCTTTCAAAGTATGTGCATCCGCTGAATTTACTTACAACAAAAAACAATTACTTACGTCTTTCGTTCTCCGGGTTTCTCATCCTTGTTAACCATGGACATGTCTTGCCTCACTGTTGTAATGCGAGGTCGCCCGCTATTGAAGGGCCTTCTTGGAAGACCTTTCCTCCCTTTGCTGCCGAAACTTCAGTTTCCGGATAGCCTTTGGTTTACTCCTAACCTCTTGCCACCTCTTTTACAGGTACCCCTTCGTCCTAGAAGCATTAGGCTCGCCCTCTTTCAAGTTTTTTATGCGCCGCTTTTTTAAACCTAACCATATACGCACATTCAATATTCAAAACCCAACACAGATAACACGATGACATAACTATGGCTTTTTAATCCCAAAGAAATTCCACAGTAAAAGAGATTATGTAAATCCTCTACGAGCAACCCTTTTCTTTTCAATGTGATTATGTATCAACACACGGCCAGAGCCACGCAGTGTATTCACCTGCTCAAAATTGGTGAATGAAATTTAACCGTACACACTTAGAAATCAAACTTCTACGATTCAGGAAAAATAGTGCAACTTTTTTTCTTGGCATAAATTTCATCAAATGGGACGATTTAATGGTGAAAACGATGCCCTCGGCATAGACGTAATAATGCATTTTGTGCGTAAAAATTGCGCATCCATACAGTTTTTTTGAAGAATAAAAATAAGTTAAATACTTTTCGAGTTACGTCAAAAAGAACGTTCATAGGGGACTTTCTTTTTTTTTTGCTGAGTGTATATATTATATATATATATATATATATAATAATATATATATATATATATATATATCTATATATATATCTCTATATCTATTATAGATGTATCTTATATATATATATATCTATATAGAATATAATATATCTCATCATCATATGCCTCCGTCAGTCGCAGCGCCTATGGAGGCCGCCCGCAATGAGTCACAGGTTAAATGAACAGCGACGTCTGTGGCTGAAGATGGCCAATCCTAGATGGCATCTCTGCCTCAGGTGCTACATATATGGTATGTCACAGCTTGACTATCCAAGGATCTGTGCAGCTATCTTTTAGCTCGCTGCTTCTCAAACTGGCTGATGATCTGTTGTTCACCAGGTTTTCTTCACTGTTCTCGCCAAGGTGACGATTTTCAGCCAGTTGTCTCCCAGCACCAATGTCGATGTTCAGGGTACACATATCCCGCTACAAATACCTTGTAGTGTGGTGGAGCATGTTCGACCAACTTTTCTCTTGCCAGATGTAAGCTCATCATACACGATATCTTTCGGTAGATGGCTATACTCCATTCGACGGACTGGCCCAGCCATCGAGTCTGCGTTGTCCTAAGAAATGTATAGATTGTGGGAGTCCCCCCAAAAATTCGAGTCAGGAGCTCTGAGTTTGGCACCATGTCCTTCCAATTGACACCCAGAATGCGTCTAATACAGCGCAGATGTAAGCTGTTGAGTTTCTTCTCATGCCTAGAGTATGTAGTCCATGTCTCACTACATTAATGTGCTGATGATGCAGGAGTTGTAAACTGCTGCCTTTGTCTTAAATGGACATCTTCGTATTTTTCCACACACGCGTTGTAAGCCGGGCAAGAGTAGCTGCAGCTTTACCAATGGTTTGCCGATTTCTTACAAGACTGTCACTGATGGTGGACCCTAGGTAGGTGAAGTCCTGAACAACCTCAAGTTTGTAATTGTCGATTGTGATGACAGGGGGTTCTTGAGCATCTTGGGCAAGGACATTAGTCTTCTTCAAACTGATGACAAGTCCGAAGTCCTTACAGGCCTGTGAGAAGCGATCTATGAGCAGCTGACAGTTCCTGCTTGGAATGTGGAGTAATGGCAGCATCATCAGCAAACAACATGTCACGAACCACTATCTGACGAACCTTTGTCTTAGCTCTAAGGCGTGCCGCGAATTGAAGAGCCGACCATCAGACCTGGTGTGCATGTAGATGCCTTCTGTGGCTGTACCGAATGCTAGCTTCAAAAGTACTGAAAAGAATATCCCAAAGAGCGTTGGGGACAAAACACATCCGTGCTTAACACCACTGCGAATGTCAATCGGCTCTGATAGGCTGCCGTCAAACTGTACGTTGCCTTCATGTCAGTGTGGAAAGAGCTGATGATGCTCAGAAGCCTTGGTGGACAGCCAAATTTTCTGGAGGATTTGGAACAGTCCATCCCTGCTAAACAGGTCAAAGGCTTTGGTCAGGTCTATGAAAGCAATGGTAGGTGCTTCTGTTGTTCTCTGCACTTCTCCTGTAGTTGGCGTATGGAGAAGATCATATCGATCGTATATCTGCCAGCACGAAATCGGCACTGAGACTCAGGATACACCTTTCAGCCAGGACTTGAAGACGCATCACCGCAACACGGGCAAAAACTTTGCCGACAATACTAAGGAGGGAAATACCCCTGTAATTGTTTGCAATCACTTCTTTCACCTTTGTTCTTGTAGAGGGTGATGATCTTTGAGTCGCGCATGTCGTGTGGTACAGCTCCTTCCTCCCAGCATTGACAGAGACCTACATGTAGTGGGTGAAGCAGAGAGCTTTTACAGCATTTGATCAGGTCTGGTTGGTATTCCTCATTCACAGGGGCTTTCCCGATTGATAGACTGTGATGACCCTTGTCAGTTCATCCGCTGTGTAGGTGTCGGTTACAGAATCTAGGCCAGCCATGGTAGGAACACTCTTGATCTTGTCACGGGCTGAGGTTGTGACAGCAGTTTCTGTAGAGTAGAGCTCAGAAAAGTGTTCCACACAGCGCTCCTTCTGCTTACTTCTGTCTGTGATTTCTTCACCACTGGGTGACTTGAGGGGCGCTGTTTTGCACTGAGATGGCCCGATAGCCTTCTTTATTCCATCCTACATAGCTCTGATGTTGCCCGTTGCAGAGGCGGTTTGTATTTCTTTTCGCTCAGCTACAGCCGGGATTCATTGGCTGGCAACTGCCCTGGCCTTCCGCTGAAATAGTAGTGCTTGAAGCACTCTCAGGGTGTGTGTGGAAGGTGAACCCTTATACTCCCTGAAGGGGCTGCTTTTTGGCTTCAATGACTGTAGTTAGTACGCCTGACTTGGCCTCAAACCAATCGTTTGTCTGACTGGATTTTCTTCCAAAAGAGACAGAATGCTGAGCTCTCAGAATTGTCTCACGAAAATGAGTCCATTTTTCTGTTGCAGAGTTCACTGATGACAGCCAAGCCCATGGATGCCTTGATGGAAACAGCAAATTGCCCAACTCTGTCCGCTTGCGGCATCGTGATGGTATTGATGCGTGTGGTGGTTCTACAACGTGTTTTAGGCGGTGCATCCTCTTGGTTGCAGTCGAATCTTACAGCAGACAAAGGCATGGTCTGTATCACAGTGGGCCTGGATTGGGTGGTGGGATGGATTTGTTTCTATTCCAGAGTGAGGAATTTGAGCGCCTCTATCTCCCATAGCTCTTTTTCCGCCTTTTCTAGTTCTTATTCCTTCTCAGCATTCCAGTTGGCCTAGGTTAGTGGATCACATCAGTTAGTCGGGGCAAGGGCTGCGCCATGGAATGATCAGAGTCCTGCTTACAAACAATACATTGACCTGCGTGGACATTTACTCACAAAATGGTCGGTGGTTGGTGGACGGGTGTGTCACCATACTCCGGTTTGGTTGGCAAACTGGACCAGATGCTGTACACTTCCTTTAAATCCTTAAGGTTAGGCTCGTGATTAGGCCATTAAATAACCTACATGCTGCTGAACATACCAGCATTAAGGGCGAAAGAAACCACCAGGTTCAACGGCCAGTGTTGTTCCAGACTTTATAGTATCTGTGCCTTGATGACTCACTGATTGCAGAAAAGGCTTGGGGAGACAACCCGAGGATAAAACCGGAGTTGGAGTCCCGTAAGGCGACTGACTGCTCTAATCAGCACCAGTTCGGCAACTTCCTGCGATGCTGCTGGCACCAAACTGTATAGTTTCTCGACGTTCCTTTGGATTTGTCTCAGGTGGAGAGGGGGATCATGTGCATGGCCAACATACGGATCTCCATAGCAATGGCCTGGCATGCGCCCTGGAGATGACATCCAACTGCGCTTCATAGCGTTAGAACCAACACGGAAGTAGCGTTCCGGTTTTAAGCTACTTTGCGTGATTGGCGTAGAGCATAGCGCCAGGGGCTACGTCCGACGGTGGGAGAGATAATCGCATCTCACTGGACAGCTACCGCCCACCTTAAGTTGGGCAGCCCTCAGCCAATTGAGTGCTGTCCCGCCACAGTTAGTCTTCCCATAGGGTGCATGGGGATAGTGGAGATCAGTAATGAAATGCTGACTGCAAATAACTGCACCTGGCAATCCAAGGATAAGAAATCCAAGAAGACAACTCCCTCAAGCTGGGATGTTGGAATGTGGTTACCATGACACCTGGTTTAGGTGACACAATGATCAAAGATGTCATGCTACTCGCAAGACAGCCATCATTAATTAATGAGCTCTAAGACTTAAAGTCGGACATAGCCACCTTACAAGAAACACGCCTAGCAGATTCGGGTACACTCAAGGAAAAGGCCTACACCATTCTTTTGGAAGGGAAATTCTGCAGACGAACCTCGTGAATTTGGCGTTAGTTTTTGCAGTTAGTAACTCTTAACTGAGTTCAGTGGAGCCTGGTAAAGGTGGATCAGAACGCCTTCGACACTTCGCCTTCACACCAGCGCTGGCCCGGTCTCCCTAAGCGTGTGTATGCTCCAACCCTGACTTCCAATCTGAAGCCAAGTGAATTCTATGACAACCTTGAAGCTGTAATCACAGGGTATATCAATTGCGAAAACCTCTCTCCCTGGATTTCAATGCGAGAGGGGTTCTGACCAAAAGAGTCCTGGCCATCTTGCCCTGGACACTGCTGGTGGTCGTAAGACCAATGACAATGGAAAACGTCTTCTTGAACTGTGTCCTACTATAACTGTGTGTGACCAACACCGTTTTCAAGACCAAAAACCGTCAGACACAAGAAGATCCTGGCGTGCCATCAACCTTCAGCTAGGTTAAACAGAGTGCAGACTGTGATACAGATATGGCTAAATATCTATGGACGTCATTAAAAATATTAGCAAAAGAATGAATGAGATGTGTATTTTTAGTCTAAATAATGTTTTTTCGAGGAATTCCTTTCATAAACCACAGGGCGTGCTATTGTGGAGCAATGTGATCTGGGAAACCTGAATTTAGCGCAGTATTGCTCTCAAAACAGCGGACCCGTTAACACCAATAATCGAAGTGGCGTCGTGTGCTTAAACTGAATGACGACATGTAACATATTGTGACAAAAGGTAAATCATTTAAAGAGCCACTGGCACATTGAAAAATAGTGCGCCATCAAGATTTTTCAAAAATCGAGTTTTTGGGTGGTTGTAAAGCTTTTATACCAAAGGCCTCACCCGAAAAGATTAAGACCAATCAGCTTCCTTGTGGGAAAACAGAAAGATTTTGTAATTCGCGTCGCCGGCGACGACGAAATTCAGCAGACGACGGAAATGAGAGTTTAACACACAGCAACACGCACGCCGTATGCATTGTTTCCCACGCTATGCACACGGTTTGATCGGTCTATAACCTTTGGTTTTAATCAAGTGAGTACGAGTCAAAATATTCATGTAATATAACCATTTGTTGATTAAAGTTAGGGAAAACTTAAACCTAGCCTACAATTACCTGGATATCTTTATCCTATCTCAACGTCCCTTCTGTTTTTGGGTATGTTATTTTTAGTGTAAATAATCTTGTGCTTCCAATACCCAGACTATCATTTGAGAGCAAATTGAAGAAATTCATATTGTGAAAATTGTGCCAGTGCCGCTTTAAATGCCTCTCAACCCGACTTGTTAAATTTGACAGCAGATTCAATAGAATCTGTTATTCATATCCAGCACTTACATGTCAGCTGGTGCGATGGTTGCTTCATGGCGAGTATGAGACCGCTCCTGAGGATGTATTTTGGTATCGCCGCGCCCAAACTTTCATCTTCCTTGGCCTCATAATTTTGTTTACCAATAATCGACACATATTGTGTTGTGTCGTCCTGCTGAAGTTTTGGTTCGAGTTTACTAACCCCAATGTCTTGAGATCACACCGTTTTGTTGAACAATCTAATTCCCTACAGCCTTACTAGCTAATTTGCATCAGGTGAAATTGATAACATATTGCAGCATAGCTACCGCGATGGGTGAGACTTGATATTGCCAAAGCCTTTGGAGCTTTTTCTGCGTCTTTGAATCATATCTAAAATGGGAAAGTGTGTATGGACCCTGGAGGAACATGACACGCCCTTCCGCTTTTTCTTGTTTATTTGATATTGGATTCTGCTTCAGACGTACTTCAAGCACAGGACGAGGGTGTTCGATGGTGTTCCGAAATGCAATTATTTCCGTTGCTATATTTAGAACATATAGAATCAATCTAGGAAAACGATCTCAAAATATATTGTTAGCATAGAACTCACTCATTCATGTGAAAATGTCATATATGGGTATTTATAACTGCTGCTTCTTCACCCATAAATGCAGATTCGAGTGGATTTTGATGACACTCGACGGCAGTCTTCGAGGCATGTAGGTTTTCTGCAAATTTGGAAATTCAGGGTGCAATTTAGAAACAAAGGCAAACCGATAAGGTTTCATAAATGTTTCGCAACAATATTATAGGCTTTGATGGCTTGACTCGTGTTAAAATAAGCTCTTGCAATGCCAAATAAAATGTAAAATTTTGTACAATTACGCCAGGCGTTACCGCCTTTGTTACGGCATGTTATGGACTACAAGGTCAAAAATATCCTTTTAACACAACAAATGAGCCTTGTGCACAATGGTCTGAATTTTTCATATAACCAAATATTATTTACGTTCATTTTGGTTTGATTGAAAGGGACATCAATGATTGCTAAATCAGAAAATCGAAACAATAACGAAAAATCGATTTGTGCAGTTTGATAGGTAGCCTAACATACACTACAGTGCTAAGACTGAAAGCAAACCTAATAAGGACAAAATCAATATTTTTCTTTACTTCCCGTACGGACACTACTACCAACCGTAAGTTAATGGAGATTCATTCTTTTGATACTGCTGCTTGCTGTCCGTTTCTGTTAATTTTTTTCAGTTGCCGAATAACTTCTGGGGGATTTCTACAGAACCCATCCTCATTTTTAAGCTATCCCTGCAGATTTCAAACATTTTGACTCTTTCCAGTGAATCCTGATAGTGTCTTAAATGCCAGTTCAAGAATTTGGAATGTCCAACAAATTACATGTAAAGTAACAATTAAATATACAGAAATGTTCTTTATAAGAGTATACTTGATGTCCATATTAAGTGAGTTTCAGTTTAAAAACGTGATATGTCCTCACATCGAAGACTTCAAAAATGACTCGCTATAATATATTTCTCCCACCGAGAAAAGTCCTTAGGAATCTTCTTCAGACAATTCAGTCCCTGCAGTCAGTTTGCAAGACGACATGTTGACGACAAAAATTCCAGCAGTACCAGAGTTTTGTTTATTTTTTTTCCACGGATAGTCCTTCTGGTCATAAATGTCCACTTTTATGACGAAAACTGGAATCCCTTTTTGATTCTAAAAGCTAAGCTCTTTTGACATGAAAGATGACACGACAAATATCTTTTAAGCCCCTGTTGGCATTATAATATCATCGATCTGCACATGTACTGCGCCGATTATACTATATCTAACAGATCAATTAATTTTACTACTGCCCTTGTTCTATAGCACATCTAATTCTTCCGTATATTTTTCAATGAGATTTTTTTTCACAGTTGTGTTTGTACGTGTCTCAGTACACAATACTCAAAGTGCCTATGTGTCATAAAAGAAGGCGATTTGGTATTAGATCGGATCCCCGATTGCAGATTTAATGGCGGAGCTGGGAACGGCCCAATTTGTCCGTCCATTTGTAAATAGGTGTCACCTGCACGAATGAACTTCTAACGTGACTTTCCGGAACCAAGTGAACAACGTCATGGGATTAGCGAGATACTAAATGGGCGTTAATCCCTGTCATTTCATATTAGAAGGACTTTTTCGCAGAGCTACTGATTATTATCGGTATACGATATAATTATCCAATTACAAAATTTTTTTGCGATACATAGAAAATTGGAGTCGCCTACCATGTCCAGGTGAGTGTTCTAGCCAATTACCAATGCACTGTTCAAAAATCTCGGACTTTTGAGAATTGGGAGCGCTCTTCCAAATATGTGCTGTTATTGCTTAATGACATCATCTTATAATGCATCTTTATCTCATAGAACAGTTTAACGATGACATCATTGAAACTATCTATGTAGTAATCGTTAGCTATTATGTCGCCTTTTCTAGAAATGTCTGTGACTCTTGTAAACACATTGCATCATCAATATAGCAACTACATAAACAAAATATACACTAGGGAATTCCATTTTTCTGTGCATGATGAAATAAGTATTTTTCCCTGTCAGGAGTCTTTTCTCTAGTTACATAGAGAATAACATAAATTTAACACAAATGGAGGTTAACTATGACACCCTGTTGTATATTAATGCACATCTTTCCTTCATCTATGGGAAAATCGTCCTATCTTGTCCAACTTGTTGGCAGTGCCGGACTGTAGTTTTTCTTTGGTATATTGTGTGTAGTACCATGTTTTGGTAAGGCGAAAAGGGCACTACCCCCGGGGGGCACTCATATATGCCAGTGACGAGGAGATAGTGCCTGATTGGAATTTTAAAGTAGGGTGCATTCGCTGATGAACTTTAAGAAAAAAAGGGGGTCATTGGTGAGAGGATGCAAAACTGGGGGTCAATACACTGAGCTTCTCACATTTGTGAAAAAAGGGGGCATTCTCTGGCAATTTCTAACCATTCAAACCCATTTTATATATTGTTTAACCTTAAAGGGGCTTTCTGTGAGAGGATGAACTAGAAATAAGGGGGCATTCAGTGACATTTGATTAAAAATTGAGGCTCACTGAGAGTAGAGAAAAAGGGGGGTCCTTTCAGTGCCGGTCGTTTAAAAAAAGGGGTCTTTCATTGACATGCATGTTTTAAAGGTTCTTTCATTGACGGCAGGTTTAAAAAAGGGTCAATAGTGCCGCACATCCCCGTCACCTATTTTTTAGGGAGTGGCCCCCCCCGGGGGCACTACCCAATCATCACCCGACCTCATCCCCCAACTCACACCATCAGCCTGGGATTTTGGTCTCACTAAAAAGCTTGTATATTTCTCACTTTGTCCTGTAAATATTTTGGCGGAACTCTTTCAACATTGTTAAGGTTACGCGGAATATTGTACTAAAATCTCTGTGCTGTTGTTTAAACTAATTTCCGCCTCACGTTGAAAAGGTATATCAATGCAATGGAAAATCTTAATAATTTATATTGGTGTGAACCTTTTTGAAAGAGAGCAAATGTTGTTATTGGGGTGGGCACCTTGAAGGTGCTATATAAAATCAGTGATTGGATTGATTTGATGACTGATTGATTATTGACCTGATTTTGGGGAATTACCAGAATGTTATAGACAACCACAAAATGTACCCTTTTCACAATAGATGCTGACAAACATATTCACATTTATAAAGCATTTTTAACCCGAAAAAACGACAGACTGATTGTCATGGGTAAGACTAAATTTATATCGATTTTATAGCTTAAGAAGCGACAAGAAGTGTCAGAGCTTTTTTTTAGGGCAGATGTACTTTTTGCGCGAGATATATTCAATAGATCATGTGGGTATGTTTGTTTATGAATGTTGTTGTTTGGTTTGGTATATCTTTCAGTAGTTTGTTCGTAGGTATCTTCAGTTAGACAGCATTGCCTTGAATTCCGCGTGTGATATCTCTTCGTAGATAACCTGTAATTTACTGCGTTTAATCTTCAGTTGCTAACGTTTGTCTTTCGTGCAGTGTTATCAATCAGATGACTAGCATGTCTTTTTCTGCGGTCACTTTATTTTCAAAGATACGTTGTCTTTTGTGTGTGATGTTTTAGTGGATATCATTGCTTTTGTGCGGGCTGTGTTGCCATCTTCATTAGATACCATTTTCCTTTTGTGTGCGCCACCGTATCTTCTTAGTATGGCATTGTTTTTTATGCGGTGTATAATCAATAAATAGCACTGTCTTATGGTTTATTTCTGGGATTAAAATACACCCAAAAAGACTGGGCTTAGGAAGGATCCATTGTTTAATTTAAGATTAAATCTCTATATATTTGAATTGAAATCTAAAATGGATTGTTCTCCATCCGTTTTGTGTTGGTTTTAGAATGGATTCTATTGGTATCAATCACGCTGTGGTTCTTCTCCCATCGTACATGACATATCCTTTTTGCAAGGTAATTCGTATTGACTGTCTTCGCTACATGCGTGGTGTTATCGTAGTAGATACCTTATCAAAGGCGCTTTTTCATCGCAATAACTTAAAAAGCCTCGTCCATCATTTGCTAAATAAATATCTATATATTTCGGTAGAAATCTCCATAAAATGCCGAAAGAATTACAAAAACCAAAATGTTTGATTCATTTGAGTTGTTTACTGTGCGCTGCAAGCCGACTAAAGGAATTATATATAACTTAAAAATGTATACGAAATGGTGAATGGAGCCGCCTGCACTGAGCGTAAGAGCTTAGAACATCAAATATACATGGGGGGGGGGGGGGGGGGGGGCGGATAAAACCTCCAAGGACTGACAATAATGATGTCCTCTGATTAACTCAACTGTTCCCGAGTCATCACTCACCTTCCGTAATCCTTTAATTGAAAAAAAAAATATTTTGTTTCAACTTCAAATGTGGACAGTGTATATGTAGTGAACTGCGATCTTATTTGGATCCCGTTTGGATTAATTTATTTTATAATTTTCACCATTCCCACCCACGAGCGCGTGTTTGTTTGTTTATTTTTATTTTAACATGATAGGGAATTTCCGACACACACACTCTCTCTCTCCCTGTCTCTCTGTTTTTGAAAAGTGGCGATATTATTCACTTCATGTATCGTGTAAGCGTACGCCAGGTAGTACACAGGGCAGTATGAACAAGATCCCGTCTGAGTCATACTATCTTTATGTTTGAGTCACACATTTATATGTGTATCGTGTTAAGTCTGAAATAATCTACAGATTTAAAGGTTGCGCGAAGTTCTTCACCTCTAAAACCACTTCCCAGATCTGCACAACTTAAAAATTCCCAAGACAAAGTCTCATGCAAAATGAGCTCTCATCACCCGCTGCTGTGCACTGGCGGAGAAGGCAACTAGCATGTCTTGAGATAGTCTTACTCTCATCACACGTCTGGCATAGCTCTAAAATAGCAAGCACACGTAACCTAATTAGGCGATGATATATGTCGATATCTTAAACGGCTGGGCTGTGTCCAGCAAGGCGAATTATGTCTCCCGTCTATCTTGGAGTAACTGAATAAAACATTGAAAGATGAGCAACCGATTCATCATTTCGATTTGTCATTATCGACACCCTTTGAATGATGGCGAAGGTCACATTTCACCTTATATTTCTACATTATTTTTCCATACACGGTCATTGTGGTAATTGCACTTTATATTCAGATGTCTTGCACTGATTGGTATCACGCGACCCTACCAAAACAGTTTTTATTTGCATATTAAATGGAAATAATCAAAATTGATTTACCTTCAGTTAAATAAATTCGCAGCCTTATCATATCCCTGAATACCACTAACGTTACTTATGATTTAAGTGGCCCAATTTTCACTTTTATTTGGAGTATTCTCACACTTTTTTGTCTGGAATTTTCTGCTATTTTTCTTTCTGCTCTATTTCTTCCTCTGGTTCCTTCCTCCCTTTCTGGTTTGTTTCTTTTTGGTTGGTCGCTCTCAGGCTGCCCTCTTTCTTCTACTATCTCTTTTTCCGTGTTTGTCTGTCCGTGTCTCTCGTTCTCGGTCTCTGTCTCTGTTTCTCGTCTCTATCTCTGCCGTCCCTGTCTTTTATGTCCCTCTATCCGCCTCTGTCCCTGTCTCAGTGTGTCAAAGTCTCTTTTGTAATAATCGACACTCATCGTGGAAGAAAGTGACATCTAACCAGTGCAATCTTTGGTAGACAATGCGGCATATACGATGACTCGATTGAAACACTTTTGTCAACCCTGTCGGATTTAAAATGTCTCCATCTCCATCTACCTTAGCTCATTTCCTTATATTGCATTCCGGCAGTCAGTTTCTACATTCTTAGTTGGTGCGTGCGTCTTTAGAGTTGGCTGGATACCCGGGGCTGGTCGGAGTTTAATATTAAGAATACAGTGCCACATACACACACAATCCCCTTCGCTCTCTCTCTCTCACCCATCGTTCGTTTCTCACCATTTTACCTCTTTCTTCTTCTCTATCTGGCTCTATTTCTTTTTTCTCTCTCTCCTCTTTTCTATCATTCTCTCTCCGCCTCTTCCACTCACACTGTCTCTCCCCCTTTTCCTCTTTCATCTTCGCCCCTTTTCGTCGCAGTTTTTCTCTCCCGTCTCTTGCCCCATTTTTCTTTTTCACTCTCTCCTTTTTATCTCCTTTTCTCACTTCACTCCTGCAGACCTTCCTTTTTTCACTCTCTCCTCCTTTTCTGCTCTCTCTCATCTCTGCGCGCATTTAAAAAAACAAACCCTCTTTCTCAACCACCTCGTATCTGCAATCCAATACCAGAGAACGTGGCTCAATGTTATTGGTTGTTTGCCTTTTGTGCCTTTTGTACTGAAGGTTAAGCTGTCGGTCCCATGCATGTACACAGATCATCCTTGTGCACGTAAATCGCAGTCAGTTAAGGTTAAGGTGCAACGAGAGATTTTGAAGCACACAAATATTTGGTCATAAGAGTTATTTAATATAGCTGAGACATTCAATAGATTTCTTACCTTGTAGTTGACTACAGAAATGTCATTAAAAAGAGAGAAAAAATGTGATTTTGATTTGCTTATATTTCAATAGAAAACATAGGCTGAAATTAGAAATTTCCCACTTATTGTACCAAAGAAACATTCTCAGCTTAATCCTTTCAGATGGGGATATTTTTTATGGAAAGATTTACATCAGACCAAAAATCAGTATTTTTCGTTTTTTAAGGGGCACCTCATATGTGAAATCTCTGCTTTTCTCTCGTTGTGCAGTCTGTAAGAGTAAGATGCAAACTCCTAACTGTCCTCATGACGTCTGGTTGCGCTGGGCATCATTGGAGAGCATTGTCTGAACACTGAGCCTTCTACCAGACCAACAATTTTAAAGTTTAAATAAATAAATCAAATTAGTTTCAAACACAGAAGATAACAAAAGTCAAATGTTTGAGACAACCTGGCGTTACCATCCTTCTCTATGGGTGCGAGGTTCAAGGGGTGAGATAAAACAAGATCAGCGCCTTCGCACGATGTATTTTTTGCTAGCAGGGTTCATGTTAAATTCAAACATTTGGATCGGATTTCAAACTAGACCATCTACAATCTAGACCATCACCGCCCCACTAGTAGCAAGAGTCAAGACCCACCAACTCAAATTTCTACGACATATACTTCGTCTCGAAGATGACCGACTTGTGAAGAATATGCGTTGTATATTCCACCAGGGTCCGTTCCCGAAACTCAGTCGTAAGTCTACGTGCATACTATGTCCATGTCTGAGTGGACCAATTTGTCCAAAGCACTGTGTAACTGGTATGAAAAAGGTCTGTTATGTAGGACATACGCATGAGTTAGTATACACGTAGGGTTACGCACCTATTTGGGGAACGTGCCCCAGGACTGCATCGCATACGTATGTCCCAAAACCGCCTGGGATATACGCAGGGATGTTTGTATCCAAGCTAAACTGCTTCGTTAGCCCAAGACTGCAGTCTTTGGAGAAAGCTTGTAGTCGCCTGCTCCGCTGCCCGACTGATGATTAACAAGTAACTAGAAACATGGGACCAACTTTGTCCTCAAGTATCCTTGCGTGCTCTCTTTACATTTACTAACTTTATGTGGCTGTTGGTATTCGAACTTGATGGTCCTTTTGTTTTACGTTCCAAGGTTTTTCGGTAGATTTCCCTGTGCTACTCTAATAACTGAGACCTAAATAAAATTAAAAAAAAAAAACAAAAACCGGGTAGCTGGATTTCTAGTGATACAAAAAGTCATTTAATCATATTGCATAGTATGTCAAATAACAAAATGATTAACCATCACTTAAAAACCTGTCATGGATTATCGAACAGAGTGTACTGGAAAAGTTTCTAGTTAATTCATACATTGGCTGTTTTTTCAGTAACACATTATGTACTTTATTTCATCATAGCTTTAATGTTAACCGAACAAAACGGCAACAATGATAGAGAAGATATTATGAATATTTGTTATTATCAATGATTTTATAGTGTAATTTTTTCTGACTAATAGAAATTTATTTTAAAGAAAATGTTGAAAATATATTGCTGCAGAAATATTAGCCCGGCCTTTCGCTTTAAAACCCACAATGTTTAGTCTTATTTGTAACATGCACTGTCACATTAGAAAGCGAAATGTTTTCTGTAACTGCACACTGTATTGGTTTTCGTATCATGTATCTCCCTTGTTGAACGACCTACATACAAACGTGACTTAGAAGTATGTGTAATTACTCCATGGAAATTGTACAGTGTTCGGGACTGGCGTCCTGCAGGCCAGCTTTTGGCAAAAATGAATAATGTATGAATGTTTTAATCTTCTTTACACTTTCTAAGAATAACTTCTACGGTATATAGGTTTTTATTATAGATAAGGCGATGATATCTAATCATTCGTTACACAAAACAAACTTTAAAGCACCTGCCAAGTACAAGGGAAAAAATGCAGGGAAAATAGACCATGAATATTTCGGTTTGGTTAACATTGTTTATTGATAAACTAATAATTAAGCTAATTGAAGACTTTGGAAGTATGGAACTTTGAAAGAAGATTACCCTTATTTTATGTTAAAGAGAAACGAGAAGATTTTCTGAGGATACATATTTCTTGAAATGTGCACTGGATTTGTTGTAGAACACCTACCCGAACGGTTTGGACCTAAAGTAAGGTAGAAAATGGATATACTTTGAGCTAGTACCAAACAAGTAAAGAGGAAGGTTTGAATTCGCCTGCCTGTCCAATGATGCGCCCTAATAACACTGGGTTATGCCGAACCGCCCGGTCTTTCGGCAGATGACCTTGCGTACGGCAGGGGTATCTGCCGAAACGCCCGGTGTTTCGGCAATTATTCATGCCGAAAATGCGGGCTACGTCATTACCCTGCCCGACCGGCATGGTTTCCTTGCTGAAACAATGGGTTTATCCCAGTAGTTCGGCACAGTACAGAGGGATCCTTATTACAAGCGTTCGGTTGTTGGATGTAACTAAGTTCTCATATCAATTGGCTGTACGGACAATGACACGAAATATGTTCAGTTGACCTCAGCTCGTACGACAGGCTAAGATCAGAAACTAATAATTTTAGGCCCGATCATTATTTACAAGGAAGGGGGCCGCGAAATTTAAAGATGTGTTTGGAAAATTGCAGAACCCCCAATGTAAAGTTACATGGTTACCTAGGCCTATGCATAGAACCCCCGATACACACCCATGGCCCATCCCGGCGGCCATCCCACACACACAACTAGGTACATCATAATTATGATGATAATGCAGATAGGTGCTTGGATTATTCCTACTGAATAATAAATTTACAGACCCCCCCCTCCATCAGAAAAAAATAAAACCACATAACCCCTTATTTGTCAAGTAGAAAATCACATAGGTCTAATCCCATGTTTGTAGGCCCTACTCACACACCGGACCCTAATAACCAAACATTAACCTAATTCCTAACCCTAATCTTAACCCTATGTCCTATAGGCCCTATAACCCCATGCAACCCTAAACCTAACCTGAGTTGCAACCGGCCTAATCAATAAAGGGGGCCTTTACAATGGGAGCCATATGTATATCAATGCATTATAACGTATACATTAATGGGCCTTCATGGAGTCTATGTGGGTGCTTTTGGCGTTACAATATCGTATTTACGTCTACTATTACATACATGCTTGTTTCCTAAATGCCAAAAGCCTGATTTTTAATGAGTTTTCCATTGTAGAATTGTCCCATAAAATCAGAAAAATGCGTAACACGTGCTCTACACATCAACAACACGTTTATTTTCCACGTCCTTTCTCCTCTACCGAATGCCTCGGTACTTCGGCAGTTCTCAGAGGAGGGAACTTCGGCACCGGGTGTTAAATATGATGAAAATATAATCAAGCCAAGGATATAGATCAGGGGGAAAGACGACTATAACGTCGCAAATTAGCTTTGTAACGTTTTCGCTTGTGTTACCGCAACCCAACTCTGGGTAGTTTTTTCGATGTAAACACGTTTAACTTCTGCCGATCTTCAGAGAATGGAGTAGGGAAATACAGTATCTATCATTTATAAAGAAACATACCTAATCCTAGTCAAGGGGACACCCCCTTCAAGGTGATTACCGGGTGGGTGCAACAAACTCGAATTTTAAGACCCGTACAGAAACTGGCTCATAGACTAATAGTTTTACTAATCTTATTTTTTTTTTTTTTAAATCTTGATTAAATTTTTGGATTCAGCCTACAATAATCCGGTATATTTTGCTTTATAGAGGCCTATCTACCTTCGCTCACCTATGACATGCTAGAATCATATCAGTAAAAAAGCAAATGCAAATAAAGCAAACCAAAGCATAAGATCAACGAAAAAGTTACTACCGCCGAGAAGAGCTTCCAGTAGGGTCGGTCTGGAGGACAATGATCAAAATCTGTAAAATAATTGGTTTCACTTGCTTTGCCCAAAATCAATCCATATTTGCCAAAAGGCAGTGGATTTTGAACACATACAGCAAAATTACCACAATTCTCCAAAACGGCCAAATCACGGTCGGTCGGGCCCATAGAACAGTGTATTTTTATCTTCGCCTAAAGGAATTTAAGAACGAAGAATAAATAAGCAATAAGAAACGCAATCACGCACGGAAATGCCAATACGGAAGAATAACATGTAACTTGAGACTCACAAACACGCGATGCGCCGGTAATAGACTTTGGCACAATTTGTTGATTAAAATAATATATTGTTTCTTTTGAGCGAGAAATTTGCACACACGTCTAAGAATATTTGAATTGAAAATAAAATAAATGGTTGCATTCTGCCATTTCCAGGGTGATGATTCCCGCTTCAGAAACTTGTACTGATCGTCTTTGTAATTTAATCTTTCCGAATGACAAAATTTTCTTGTCTAAACATGCTTGTAGTTAGCGTCAAAGTTTGGTACCATTACAATAATCTAATGCCTTGGCGAGATGGCGGAGTCTACAATAGGTTGATTGTGTCAACCCAATAACTGACCAAAGAAGTTTTTCCTATGCTTAATCAAATATATCCAGAGATTCCATAAAGAGTACACTGTTATGACCCAAGGTCAGTAGTTACAGCATAATAGAACATTTTTGGAAGAACCCCGAATTTCAAAAATGACTATTAAACTAATTACAATAAGAATAATGACAATGAGACCAATGCATGAGGGAGTTTACGTAACCTGACACACTTTTTTTCTGACACACTTTTTTTCTGACATCTTTTTTAGCACAGGGCCGCCGAGAGCAATTGCGGGCCCGGGGGGAAACCTTGGAGTTAGGGCCCCCTTTTACATGGAGTTTATTATACTTTTACCAACTTCGTTTTTCCCAGAAATCCCCCATAACCCGGGTGGGGGAGATTTTGAAATTACAGTGGCTGCGAAGCGCCATGCGCCCTTTAGCGTCGTGGGGGTGTGGAGCTGTAAATGTAATTCAGTGTGACGTAATGGTTTTTGTTAATGACTAATATGTAGAGTGTTTATGGAGACGGCCCCGAGGGGGTGGGTGCGAACCCTTGCAATGTTCACTTTCCAAAACACATTTTCTCATTAAAATTTGATAGAAACAAATAGAAATTGTTTCACATTTTTAATGATAGAGATATGATAAACGGTTTTTAAAAAGCGAAATATAGCTGATGGTTTTAGTTTTGTTTCAAATAATAATATATAAAGCCGGGGGGGGGGGGCTAGTTGTATTCAAAGGTGGATGCGTGAACACGGACTTCCGAAATGCACCCTAAACAATATTTCCACCGACTAAAAACCATTAGCCTAAACAAGCATTTTTGCCCCCCCCCTCCTGTTTTCCTACCATAAACAAGTTCTTTTTGTTATTTTGCCGCCTAACAAGTAAGCAATGCATTGTGTGATAATATCCCTTATTATCTGGCTTTGCTCATGTTTCTTTACTTCAAACTTACCATATTTTTGATAAATTGACACCCTAATCAATGTACGAGCGTACATCGCTTGTTGGAAAAAAGAGACCTTTTTACGCATTTTTCCTGTTCCACGGCATCATCTCCACCTCTGAATACAAGTGCCCCCCGGGATAAAGTGTTCATGGAGAGTTCCGTATATGAACAGTAATGAAGCGCATCATCGGGATGAGTGCAGGTCACGAAGCGCGGAACCCTTGCAATGTTCACTTTCCAAAACACATTTTCTCATGCATATTTGATAGAAACAACTTGAATTGGCGAGTTGAGCACTTATAATTCACGAACCAAACCGCTTATAAAAACAAAATCTTAATGTTTTTGTGTAATTTCTCATACCAAGAGACGCCATGCACTAAATCTAAATTAGTAGCGCGAAAAAAAAAAGGAAATTCCGTGGGTTACAGAGGATTTTCGCAGATAAGTAGGTATCTTGTCGAAGGAGGGGGAAACGGGGTCCCTGTATCCAGCTAATGCTCTCTCTCTCTTCTCACTCTCCTCTCTCCACCTCTATTACTTTTCTCCTCTATGACTTGTCACAACCGCAAGGGCTGAACTTTATTTTTTAGGGCCCCTAGGAACCAGGCCGCCTAGATCCCGGGCCCGGGGTTATACCCCCTGTGACTCCCCTCTCGGCGGTATTACAATTATGAATTCGGAAAACTTCACAGGTTTATTCCGTTAGGGTTTCTGAATTCATATAATTCATAGTGTGTCAGGAAAAAAGTGTGTCAGATGGGTCAGGTTACGGGAAACTCCCTAACAATAAAACAATGACAACAAGAATTTGATGACAACCAAAAACACATTCACAAGTAAGAACCGCAGAATGGGAGCAATATATGTGTCTTAATTCTCAACATTTGTTATTTCCCTCTCTCTCCTTAAACATCCATCTAAAGTTTCATCTTAATCCCAATCTGTGAATTTTCTTCTGTCCATTTACAACTCACCTTTGCAATACTGCAAATATCACGAACCCGTTTTCAAGTCACATTATTTTTTTCTCAAGGTGACAAATAGAGTGTAGGCTCAAAAAAAAATTGAAAAACATAAACACACGCCACCTAACAAAGAACACGATTGGAATGATATGTCCTCAAATTTAGGAAGCTAAGACGAGAAATTATTATCCACCAACGTTGACTATACCGTTGATCACCAGTATCTCATTTAATTTAATAAGAGCAACACACCATCTTCATTACTCTAGACATAGATAGCAGAACATTAGAAAACCGTACTTCTTCGGCTATACTGTTCCCGCTTTCAGCTTTCTAGAGGCAAATTGGCATCAAGGTCCGTTATGACCGCCCATGCAAGAAGTTGCAGTTTAGAGATGAAAGAGAAAAAAATTGAACGAGAATCTTGATTCCAGTACGATTACAGTATGAACATTTGCATTTCATTTTCGGGCTAACCTCGGGAAGGTTATTCTTAATCATGGTATAATCTGCCAAACAGGTTGTATTGTAATTGTTGTAAAACGTTGTATCCGCCCAGTTTTGAGACTTTTTGAAGTCTCAAAACTGGGGCTGCCTGCAAAAGAGGGGGAGAGACTGAGAGGAGGTGAGATGAGAAAAAAGAGAAACGGAGCGGAAGAGGGGAGAAAGAGAGGAGTGAGCCAGAGAGAGAGAGCGAGAGCAGAAATAGAGAAAAGAGAGTGATAGAGATAGAGAGTGAAAGCGGGAGGGAGAGACAGAGGGGCAGAACTAGGACAGAGAAGAAAAGAAAGAAGAAAAGAAAGAAAGAAAGAAAGAAAGAAAGAAAGAAAGAAAAGAGGAGATAGAGAGGGGAGGGGGGAGGAGCGATGGAATGATTTACGTACACACCCGTTGCAGTAAGGTATGGACTTTTGTTATGTTTATCATGTTTTAGAATCTGACTACAGATATACATCGCACAATGGGGGTTAACAAGTACGAATTGACAGGGACTTACCATCTACTTTTTTTTGGGAATTTTGTTGTTTATGCATTGCTCATTTTCTGTGCGGGAGTTGAGACCCGGCTTTAGAAAAGTGACGGTGTGCTTCATTGACTGCAAAAACAAGACGTAAGGCACTCAGTCTATCAGTTTGAAAGGATTTGGTTTCGTGATTCCGAATGGCCTATTACAAGTACTCGCATAGGTTTTCATGTAGTTGACAGCTCTGATTACTATTGGGAATTGGCGGGGTAAAACTGTTTCCCGATCTGTTTGCTGTTTGTACACCTTACTGCACTGCACTCGTGGGGTAAGGGTTAATCATTCGGACGACGTGCATCGCCCTTGAATTTGATCGCCCAAGAACAGCGATCACGGGAAACGTGAAAACCACATAATTACAATGTAGTTGCAAAAGGTTCTTTGCGTTTCGTTCAAACTGTTTTCTTCGTCTCATTAACCCTCTAGTGTTTATATCGATGGTAGTACTTTTATTCAAAATAGAAAAAAGGCGGGAAAAGGTGTTCCATTAGAGTAATGCCCTTTGCCTGTTAACATTGATCGTGATAGCAAGAAAAATCCAGCTTAGCTCTGTCAATGAAAATATGAAACATCTTCCGCAGATACAGCCTGGAATCTTAATCGGCCGTTGTACATTCCCTCTAAGTTAGAATTAGGGAGAGTTATAGGGTTAGGTTCATATAATTCTGGTGCTATAAAAGGTTTTAAGACCGACAATGATAGAGACGACGCAATAGAGACAAGAAAAGAAGCCCAATTGATAAAGCCAATATACTCAAAAAGCTACAGTCTTGCCTATTTTCAGAACAAAGTAAATTTCGATGATCAAAGTAGGTTGTGTATAGAAAAGCATTTTTGTAGCATTCTTACTGTTAATTACCGTTGGTTAGTGTATATGCCTTGGCCATGATGAATAGTGTAATATTAAAGGAAAAGGAAAATAGATGAAAAAAATCAACAGAAATCTACGCCTAAGGCTGTACGCGAGGAAAAATAAATGGTATTTTGGTTCAATATAAGTTGTGGGTTTGCATGTAAATTACCTTCATTAAAATGCTTAAGTGAAGAGTTGAAGATCAACGGGTGCACAGGGATATTTGGGGCTATCTGTTAAGCCAGAGATTGAGAAGGGGATATAATGGCTTTAAATAAGGAATCCTTTATACACAACACGTTTATATATCTAGAATCTGTGCTAGAATCAGCACAGTAGTAACTGGGCAACTAGTTAAGTATCTCCCTAAAATGTATTTGGGCGTATCATTAATCCTTACTTTTTGTTGATAACGATTATAATGAGTATTATTATAATTCTCTTATTTGAAATGTTTTATTCCTACATGTCTGGTATGAAAATGAAACCTAAAACCCTTGTACTACTCCCTTGTTAGTGGTTGTAGTCCTTTCATTCGGCTGACAAAGTATTTATTTGTCTGTGTTTGAAAGTAAGTTCTGATATCAGTATTTGGTTGAGCATGTTATCAGTCTTCGTGCAATCTTGGATGTAAGAAGAGTTATGTGGTTTTTTGACGAGCAGGTCTCATCCTACCATCGGAGGTTCTTCCTTTGGCATTTTAAAGAATATGGCCCACAATGCGATTTCACATTGTCTTGTATGATTGCTGAGAGGTTTGGCCGTCATTATGTCATAACACAGTTTGGACATTTACCACAATATGTGATATATGTAAAACGGACAAATTTCTGAAGTGATTTAACCGGGAAACAGACAGGTTTACCTTCTTAATTTGTGATATAATAATGGTAATATCGTAAATAAGACAGGGACACGCGCTGACGTCCTCATCAACGATATCTAGGATTATTTAGTTCTTTTCGTTTTGATAATTTTTTTCCCGTAACGGATGCATAAGGAATTATTTTATATTTTTTGTAGGGGGACTTTGTCAATATTGCTGTGAAAAAGTTCCTTGACTATAGTGTTTGACCGAAAAAAACCCAGAAGGATATTATTGAAGTCATTATGACTAGATATACTAGTCCACAATATAGAGAAAGGGACGGTTTCAAATACAGTATTTTCGTATTAAAATACGAGCAAGTGCATTTAGTGCTAGTGCACACAGCAAAACGTTATGTTAAAATTATTTAAGTTATGTCAGAATAAAAATATAATAATATTTAAGTAAATTACGCAAAATTTACATTAATTTATGGGTGAAGCGGTGAACATTTTGGTGTCTAAGGAACCTATATTTTTTTCATTACCCTGGTGAGTCTAGGGCGAAATGGTGTTTAGTTTGGATTTATGAGAGAAAATGGACCCTATCTAATTATTATGAGGTCTTATATGCTTACAGGTTATGGTGTATTTTTTGTTTCGTGTAAGAGTAATACATTACTGGAGTCGCTGTATGGTAAACTCCGCCCTAGCAAATCATACTATTACTCCTCTGCAAAGTGAAACAAAAAACTTCGCCCAGATATATTGAAAGTAGTGAAAAAATAGGTTTCGTTGATACTGATCCACGTTGAGGGGGTGGTAGGAAGCTCATAATCGGATATTACACCTTAAAAATATCCAAGAGAAAACATACAAAGTTATGCCAACTGAGTTACAAGGGCAAAACAGCAGAAATCTTGCAAGGAGCATGCCAGGGGCCGCTACGCAGGAATAATATTGTTTTAGTAACGGGTTTTAAATATTTACGTTATTTGGATCTTCTGGAGAAAATGAAGCTTAAAAGGTATTATAGTTGTACGGCTTCTGCAAAAGCACATTCCTTTTGTTGCTTTTGACATTATCCGCGGGTACGGTGTATTATAAGAAATACACCACAATTGCTTGATTTCATCAATCCTATCAATTGACAGATACATGTAAAATACATTAATATTAATGTATTACCTAGTCAATTCTCCGACTTCTTAAAGGTGCTCCCCCCCCGATTCAACATTACATTTTCCGTGTTTGATAGCAAAAGTGATCGCAACCCAGCCTATTCAGGCGCATGTCAAATTTTCTTTGAATCCGATATACAATTTAGTGTGAGCGAAAATTGTTTGATTGCTGTAGATTCCTTTACATAATTTTTCGGTAACCGTAAAAAAGCCAAATTCTTAGCTTGTAGCATCTCGTAATGGAAAAACAATCAGCTAAAAAAATTACAGCTGAAATGAGAGAAATACAAGGTTTCTAATGATACCAACATCTCAGGGTTATGGGGTGAGTACTGGTCGAGGACGGAGGATCGGGCAATGCCTCTTAACTCGCTCCTGATTCTTTCAAACTTGGGCACAAAAATCTTCAATCCATGAGACAGCTCTTCTACAGGTTAGAAATACATACGCAAGCCTGGATACTATAAGGCGGTCTTGTTTGGATTGCTGACTTGGCGTGCTTCCTCGATACCATTGACCAGGAGATTTGATTAAAAAGGCTTGAAAACCCAGTTTTGTATATCACGACACTACTCTTGGCCTGGTTTAGATCATATGTATCTCCCTGACAGAAGTACCTGAGTGATGGTTAATCATGAAATGTCCAGGCAGCATGTTTTCAACTGGCGTATCCAGACCGACCTTCGGTGGGGGGGGGGGCAGACTGAAGAGGCTTCCGCGATGGAACAACTTTCGTAGATTACATGCTTTCGCTGGCGCCACTCTAGTAATGAGTTGGCAGAGTCAATGTGGGACAAGACCAGAGATCGTGCAGCATGGTTGCAAGCATTAAAAGTGATAAACCTACGACTACGCCATAAATACGAATATTTGTAATTTCGCTCTTACAGATAGATCCAATGTGATTGGAATACTCTGTGGAATCAAACAACTCCAAGGTTCTTTACACACATAGATGCAGGAAACAGAGTGTTACCCAGATCTAACCGTATCGGAGGCAGATTTTTCAAAACACAGGGTCGTGGCAAAGGACAATAAATTATGTCCTTCTTTGATTCATCCGAAGAATGTTATTGACATCTAGTGTTATGTCAGATATACAGCTTGAATCTTTTTTGGAAGAGCATGCTCACAATCACCTGGAATCTTGGGAATAAACTCACGGAAAAAAGCTGAGATCATCGCATACGAGTGAAAAGTAACATCATACATTACATAATACATAACAGGTGATTAAGGCGCTTATCCAAAAAATTGATCTAAACGCATAACAGAATAAAATGTACAAAAAGAGCAACTACACTACCAAACATGACAAATAACCAGAAGTGGATAACTAGAAAAAGTCATCAAAAAGACAAAATTAAGTATAATATGAAGTACACAAGTGAGTTTTGTGTTAAGCATCTTTTGAAATTGTGTGAGAGATGAAGCTTCCCGTATATTCCGCGGCAAGCTTTTCCAGATGGACGGTCCAGCAACTGTGAATGACTTATCACCAGAGGTTAACATACACATGGGAATGTTAAAGGAGAGTTCTTTCCAGGGCAATCTTGTAACAGGCCCTGGAAGATTGTTTGCTTAAACTAATTGAATCGATGATGTATTGTGGAGCAGAGTCAGTCAGACACTTATAAATAAGAAAGAAAACAAAGTTTGAATTGGATGCGGCTTCTAACCGGAAGCCAATGAAGATTGTTCATGAGAGGTCTTGATCCTGGTCTAGGAACAGAGAAAATTAGCTTGGCTGCTTATGTTGAAGGATGAAGCGGCGGAGATCTTGAACGAGAGTCATAGAGAAGACTGTTACCGTACCAGGGCGCGAAAGTATAATATAGGCCCGGACGACATGGTGTTTAGTGTCCGTAGCAAATGATGCTGTATTCTCTCATGTTGCTAAGCTGGAGGTTGACAAGGAACATGGAGTTTACTTGTTTTGTCATAGACATGTGACGGACTAAAATGATCCCGAGGTTACGAACATTTGGCAGATGGTTTTTTATGACTTTGACCAATTTTTGAGTTCAAGATTTGGAGCTTTTGAAGGCGATAATGGGATCCGCCCATGAAATTCTGTTTTCTCACTGTTCCATTTGATTTATTTTTGGTTCATGGATACAGAATTCAAAGTTTTTTCAAAAGCCTTCTCAGCAGCACCAGGGATGTTAGGACAAAAGGAAACTACAATTGTGTATCATCAGCTAGTATGAAAGAGACATTAGAGATTCCTAAGAATGTCACTGACCTTGATTATATAATTATGAAACATGGGACCCTACAATGACCCAGAGTAAGAGTAGTTGAAAATGTGCTGCTTTGAACATTTAGGTTACAAACAAAATTGGGTACTTCTGTTCATAAGAAGATATGATCTAACATGCAAGAGTAGTGTTCTGTGATCCAAAACTGGCTTCATGGCCTTTAAAATCAAAATTCATGGTAATGGTATCGATGGCAGCACTCAGTCAAGTAATTACCGCAAGACAGCCTTTTCGCCATCAGGCTTGAAGGTGTAATTCTAATCTGGAGAAGGGCTGTCCTCAGAGGAATGGTGAGATTTGCATGCAGATTGGGTCACATGGGCTCACCAAGATCATGATCGCCAACATGCCTGTAATTACCGGACGTGATGCTACCTTTCAACTCAATTTTTGTTTGGCAATGAATTTGAAATGGCACAATTACTCTTAAGTACATCAGATCCAAAGGTGTCTTCGTGCGTACAGGATAATAATAGACTGTTTAAAATTGTGAGGATATCAAAGAGAAATGTTTAATATCGGTAATGATAGGTAATGGACAGTTCAAGTTCTGCTTATTGAGCCAGGTAGGAAGCATATCCATAGTGCAAGCCCTGTGAACAATTTGGCCAATTATGTCAGCCAGCAACTTCAGAGTCAAATGAAGAAGAGAGAGCGCCATCTGCCTGGAGAGCTGCAGCATAATAATAATAATAATAATATTATTGGTTTTATAAAGCGCCATTTCATCAGGATCCAGCGCCAACCGCTGTTGCTATTGACATCATTTATACTAATCTTTTCAACCTCATCAACAAAGAAAGTCAGAAAATCATTGGCACGATCAGCGTCAGACACCACGATCAGGACACACTTCCGACCCCGAGGGGGGAAAAATCAGAGTAGAGCTGGGTGTCATCGGCGTCGTTGTGCGAAATCCGATGAACACAACGGGCGGTAGATAATCTGTGTTGGCACTGAACAAGATGAAGTCTGGGCCAAGTAACAGAAACCCTGGTGGAAATCACCATCTACCACCACATGTCTGATGAGCACCTATAATTGATATAGATTGAGGTAGGCCATCTAGGTAGGGCGGAACCAATTAATGCTTTTTGCCATAATTCCATACGTTTCAGTTAGCGGTGTAAGAGTTGTTTGGCGTCTTACGGTATCGAAGCGCAGCACTGAAGTCCAGTAACACAGAATAGCCTCTGTGTTTGTCAAGAGCAGTAAAAAATATCCTATGCCACCTGTAACAGTGCAGTTCCGTATCGATGAGAAAGTCTGCAACTGATTATTTCGAGAAATAGAAGCTTGGATATATGTATAGGGCGATAATTAGAGCCATATTGGTGTCCAAGCCAGGATGACAGATGCATACTTGAAAGGCCGCAGGAAATAACCGAAGAAAATGAAAAGGTGGCAATCCTGTTAAAACTGGTAACAGATTATCAGACAGTTTAAAGATTGACTGGTAATCTGTCTTAGGAGTAGACTAATCGATGTGATTTGATGAATTTCAAACACTTTTCTGTAGCGTCTCTTCAGGACACTATAGAAAGTGCTGAAGTGCTTTTGCAGGACTTCAGCTCAACTAACGCAGTAGGAGTATCATGTAGACTTGTTGCGCAAGCGTCTTGATCTTGTTGTGGACAAAATGCTTCAAAAAGACAGCAAGATCTTCGAGCGGTTTGACCCCATGCCAATTTCTCTTTATTTTAGAGCAATTGTAAGCAGTGTCGACACAGTTTTGACAACCAATATAAGACATGCAGAGCATCTTACCTCTGCAAAAATTTATTAAAAATGTGGCCTTATGTCCCGACAAAGGTCATGATTGTGTGTTATAGCTTCCTATATGCCCAATCTCTATAGAAAGACGTGTAAAACTATATCGATTTAAAGAAAATTCATATTTGCCCGCAATGAATTTTCGTCAAAGTTTAACAGGGTCGTATAGAGTGGGATAAATACATAAAAGTAGGTTGAAAAACCCAATCGCCGTTGATATTTTTTTATTCTCGTTTTGTCATAATAAATAAGATCAATATTTGTAGGTAGGGCGGTCCACTCAAGGAGATGTTTATGTACATTACACGAAAAAATTCACGTTGATCACATGTAGTAAATTGGTTGCTATGATATTATTGTGGCTTAGCAAGGTACCCTCTTTGTAGATTGAAGGCCATAAGTTAAAAAGGGTATAACGAAGTTAGACTACAATTTCAGGAAATTGGATGTAATGATTCTTTAATCTATA
Organism: Ophioderma brevispina; assembly: GCA_023653785.1. Classification (NCBI taxonomy): domain Eukaryota; kingdom Metazoa; phylum Echinodermata; class Ophiuroidea; order Amphilepidida; family Ophiodermatidae; genus Ophioderma; species Ophioderma brevispina. Next base: position 26,324 of record JAMKCH010002946.1, on the reverse strand, counting down.
ATCCAACCAGGACTGTGTAGGAAAGATGTCATATATAATAAATCTGCGCATTCTTACATAGACAGTCGCATCAAGCAACTAAGCGACCGACCAACCAATCAACCAATCAACCAACCAACAACAAACACACAAACAAATAAACAATAAACAACGGTAATAAAAATCAAAAATCGATTATGACCATTTTAACATATTCTCGTTAATATCCCGACACGTTAATCTTTTCAAGCAGTACCACTTTTCAATTAGGTAAATTTTATATTCATCGTTTATATTCATTGGTGTTCCACGCAATTTAATGTGGCTTACTTAAGATCATATTTTGAGTAAATACGATAAGGACTAATCTAAAATAAACGTGCATCTCAACAGACCGTGACGACAAGCTGCTGCTAGGCCTATGCGTAGGGACGCGCTGAATTTATTTTCACACCAATGCTAAATATATGCCCTTATTTAGAGTGAACACACAAGCCAGAGAGAGAATTTAGGTAATGAAAAGGTCGACTTCATTAAGGAGCACAAAGGGCAAGGCGTAAAAATGGATCGCCTTCAATAATTAGCGTCAATGAATACTGGCTTTTTTTCAAAGTCTCTGGGACTATAACTTATATTTTAAATCATCATCCATAAGAATACAATCTGTTTCTTGTAGGAAATTAATAAAGTAACCGATACAACTGTTATTGATACGCAATGTTTGATAAGAAAACAATCTACCATTGCAATTGACATTTTACCGGGTTTTAAAACAGAGCAGTGTCGTGTGACTCAGTACATCAAAAGAAGGCTGTTCTCGGCTACGAAATAACCCTTTTAATACTGGCCAACCATCTCTATTCCAACTATTCCACCACTACCATTCCTTTAATTTTCACCATAAATTTCATCATAACGCATAATGTCTCCTAAGTCCTTAATTTTTAGCCATAGATCATTTAATTTTCACGTAAGTTCTTTAATTTCAAATGAAATCCGTTAATTTTTCAACCCTAAATCTTTACTAGTTCACCCTAATCCTAGCCAGAACCAAAGGTTGGCAATTTGACAAGAGCGCGGTGCACTGGCTAAAAATCTTCGTAAATTTACGTTTACTGTTAGTAATGTTTGTGTTTTACAGATTTGTTGAATTTTTTTGCAGTCAATGCCATTTTTTTTCATTTTTAAAAACTTTAAAAGCCTAGTAGACAACGTACAAATAATGAATTCCTTCCGACCTTCTAATTAAATAACAATGAATAATTGTGAACCATATTTTGGACTGTTTTCAAAATTGAACATCTTGTGAGTTTATTATTTATATAGAAGTTAAACCCTATTGTTCAATTAGAACGCAAATGTATTTTGTATTTAGATTGTTTACGAATACTGTGTTAAAATGCGTTTTACGTGTTTGAGTAAAATTACCATTGCTCTGATTTAATTGGGGAACTCTGTATCCTATAGTTTTTACTCCCGACACGTATCAATTTTACCAATTTTTACCCTCAAAAAATATTTTTAAAAAAAAAAAAACATACACCAACAACAACACGCTTATGTAAGTCCATATCTTGCTATGAAATTGAAAGTAATGTCTATATTACAGGAAGTGTTTTGCATTTAATTATACATTGAACAAGGGGCTTCTTGTTGCTGCAAATTTGAGCCAGTGACGTTCTTTGGTACTTCATACATCTGTATGCGGTAATTTGTTCGCTGCTCAACGAGATAATTTGCCTACACGTCCGCATAACCTGGAACAATCTCTAACACTTCTGACTACTTGTCTGTTTTTTTTCCGTTTTCCGCCAAAAGGCGTATTGAATACTTCTGAAACTTTCTTTTAATTGCTTACACTGTTAACTAGTTTCTTTAGCAGAACATCAAGCGATAAGTAAAGTGTGCTTTTATATTATGCGAGATTGAGTTTTTATACCAAACGTTGGCGCGCAAACGGCAATCAGCTCAATTCTTTTAAAACCATTCAGTTGCTGCTGCATTTTATGAGGGGTTTTTTTTCGTTGAGTATAACATTTGTGCCAAACTCATCTCGTTTACAATTGAGACTTTCGCTCTTTGCCATTGGTTTGCAATTGAACTATCCGTACGGTACCTGTGTTCGGCCCAATGTTTTTGTCAGTTTGCATGAGCATGAAGGCTTCTTTTTAAAGATAATGACACACAAATTTAATTAAGAAACATACTCGTACTCATAAAAAAGCGTCTTTTGATTTATAACATATTTTTTAAACAACTTACAATGTTGCTACTCTTACTCATAACTGTGAAATACACCTTTTGAATTGAATGTCAAAAGTTCACTTCAGATGAAGATGTCCGTTACTTCCTTTGGGTAACAGGAGGACGACGGAGTTGAGTGCCCGATTCTGGCCTGATTTGGTTACCTTTAAGGTTTTTTATGTGAAACATCGCTACACATTAAACACGGATGAGTTAAAATGACAGATTTGCAATTGAAATAGTGTTATTTTGGCAGGATGTGGGTTTCGAGGTCTCAATACATTGACACGTTGAAAGAACAAGGGGGAAAATCCTTGGAATGATAACAATTTCACTTGAGCAAAACCTGGATTGAGTATACCCCTGGCACGCTCTTCAAAGTTTGTGCAATCCGGCCGATGGCTTTAGAATTGATCCGCAAAATGACTTTCATGAATAACATTATCTGACTCCATCGCTCATTGTTACGGTTGCAATTGTAGAAAAGGGAGTAAATATGCTAATTCAAAAGACGTGCCCTTAAGAAATATGAATAGAACTAGCTGAGAAACATCACCGAGAACCTCACCTGAGATAATCATCGCGTCAGTATAATACGGAACCCTATAAGGATCCTCTTTCGTTGATTTAAGGTGAAACGCTCATCTACCCAAACAAGCCGCGTACGTTGCCCATAATGATGCGATAGCAAGACTCAAGTGAGTCAAGTACCTAGATAATACGGACTAAGAGAAATAAATACAGCATGGGTGAGCCAATGAGTTGTCTAAATATGCACGGTATTAAGTACCTTATTAGCCAATCATCGTCCTGATGACTCCTCGTTTAAATTCACTAGATTGCACGCACAATTCAGTTGAGTCATCAACGTCAGTTCAATATTTGGTCACTCAGAGATGCCACGTCACTGACTCAGTGAATGACTCACCGACTTACCATCTCACTATCTCTCCAACTCACTTAATCACTCACTCAATCCACCGGTGTTTTAATATCTCTCCATGGTAGCCGCCTTAAAACCTTTAAAAACTGGTGGCTGAAAAGAAGAAGAAAGAAATTCCTGACATAGGGTTTTAAAACAATAAATATACATTTATTATTGGTCTGACTGTAAAACATTACCCTACTTAATTATCTTAATTAATGTGGTTAATTTGATACACTGATTGATTGATCTGATTTCACTCACTATACTTCCTCAACGAACGAACTCATTATATCCCTTCACGCACGCATTTCAGCTCTGTAAAGCGTTCGCCTGACATCCTGCATCTTGAGCTGACACCACTGACGATAGTACGTCAGGATGCTCCACATATAGGGCCAATGGTTACTCATTCATTTTGACAGTGCGTACTACAGCTGTCCTTCACAGACGTCTAACTGTCATATTGAATAGTCTTGTTCACAGTAGCGGCAAATTGACGGTCCTCTTTCATCAGGCTGTCTGAATTCGTACAATCGATACTCATTTTTGCGTGATTCTCATGTTTAAATTTAGATCGGGGATTCCCCTTTTTTTACACACCCGGTCCTTCTTTTTGTGTTTGGTTTCCCGTTATCAGGACCCTTTATGGTTTCATGTTGAGACCTCAATTAATTGCGTTAATACATTGCAAATTGTAAAGACGATTTTCTGGTCGGAAGTGAACGGACTTGAACTTACCCACGAGCTATCTTGAAAAAAAAATCTGGTCAATCAGGCCATTGTATCTTGGATATACGCTTACATATCATGATTTTATTAGCGATGTGGTATTTATGGAAGGCAGCGGTTTTGTCAAGATCGGGGATATCGGTTGCAAATGCATTGTCCTTCGCTATCTCAAAATATTGGAACAGGGGAACAGGGTTGTATTATGAGTTAGAACGCGAAAAGCTCGCATGGGGTCCCGGTCTTTCACACTATGAGATAGTAAAATCAAGTCAGGGCACAGTTCCGTTAACTTTCGGAGCTTAATTCAACCCAAGATTTAGAAAATACACCCATGCCACCGGGTTTTAGGGATGCACAATGAAACCAGATCATCACAAGGGGTCAGAAAAAGTTTAATGTCAATTGATGTACAAGTAAACCCGCAACGAACGGTGTCTTCTTTTTTTTGTGTCCTTGGTTAGATGAGCTTAATATTGGTAACTCTATAGCGTCAGTTTGCTGACCCTGAACATCAAAGGTTATTTACTTGCAGCCCGAAAAAACCAATCTTACAACGTGTCATATAGGAAAAACAGCATTCGCAGGCTCGCAGAATAATCAAAGCGCTTATCTGCATGCATGTAGGGTTTGCTCTTGCAGGAAAATCGTGTCAGGGATGGACCTCATTGCGAGGATGCTCATATTTGATGTTTATAGATATTGTCTGAAAATGTGAAACTTAAAATTACATGCCGGATCAGACAACATTGAAGGAGTCTCAGGGATGGTGCCATGTTAGACAGAGAAAAATACAAATTAAATACACGTGTTAAAAAGTTCGTGAATGTAAGAAAACAGATTCCGTAAATTTACGGAACATTGTTTAGAACACAATAAAACTAAAAAAAAAAAATAAGAAATGTTGAATTTACGGAAATTTTCGCAGCACAGCACAATTTCAGACTTTTTTTCGTTCCGAATTTTAAATTACCGGAAAATTCTAGTTAAAATACACCTTTTTTTCCATAATTATGGACCAAATTTCTGTATTATTACTGTCAAAGTTCCATAATTGCAGGCAATTCTGTAAATTACCTAAAAAGTTCTGAAATTCTGCTGCCAGAAAATTTCCGTAATTAACGGAGATTTTTAACCAGTGTATGTAAAAATAGAACTCTAGGACGTTATTCCAATTATGTAAAATTTTGTTAATGTTAGGTTAAAATTGTACTCAATTTAGGCAAAATACGTCATTAGGGAAAAATTTACTTATTTATACCGTTCTTATTTTACATAGCTTGGTATTTTTAACATAAACATTTTGTTCGGTGTTGGTTCATTAGAGCCCAATATCCAGAGGTCAACAAGAACTCAACATTTTGTACTAATCACTATGAATAGAACAATCAATCACACAACATAACACAAGGTTGGTAAAACGAGTCGAATTTGTAGTAAATATGCATATTACAGATAATTCTGGAAATCCAAGAAAAGTTATCAGTAGGTAGAGATATGAATCTTGCAAGAAAATGCAAGTAAACTGCATTTTAAAAAAACACTTTTGATGTAGGAACCACAGAGAAGATACCGTCGCGCAAGATGACACATCAAAACCACATTGTATTCGTCAAGGATTGCCCTAACAATAACTATATTTTACGGATCATTTTTTTGTACGTTTGGATATTTTTGAAAGCAGATCATTAAACAGTAGTTTTTGAACAACCATTTGTAAACATGTTATTTTTCTATAGCGTAAACAGGCTCAAAGCGCCGGTTGACACATTTCTTATTCGCCGCCTTCAAGAAATCGGCCACAAATATTTTGCTTCATTTATGAGTGCTGCTCCACAGACCATGTCTTACAAGCGCATAAGCCTGCAGCAGCTTAGTTAGATTGTAATATTCCCACAGCGTCCCAGCTTCGTTGGTCGACGAGGCATTGAGTTTAGGTATCTTGCCAAGGGGACACAAACATGTTGACCCCAGTGGGCTCGTACTCTGATTTTAACGGTAATGATCACGGGTCCGGCACTTTTTTCGACTAGACCACACGTGCTCTCAACACGTGTGGCTCAGCATTTGGGTAATTATTTTTAAACGTTTCACTAATTTAAACCCGTTAAATAATTGTTAAACCCCGGTATAAGGGAGAAGATCGGCACCAAAATTGATTTTTGTTGAAGCTGGCTGAACTTCACTCATATTGGTGCCTAGGATTACTGCGGGTGACCAACAAAACAAAATAAAAAAAAATCACTAATTTGCAATTTAATTGGCGGCCATCTTGGATTTTAGTGTCGGATTTCAAAAGAGTTAATCCCCAAAAGTATAAGGCTAGAAAACCTATTTTTTTTAAAATGACACAAAAAAATTGAGACAAAAATTTAAAAAACATAACTCCATACTTTTTTTACAAATTAAAAGACCCATTCGGTGATACATTGAGTCAAAATCATTTTGAAAATAAAAAAAGAAGCAATTATATCATAATTAGCACTGATATTGCTGATGTCATAATTAAAAAAAAAAAAAAACACTTATTTTAATATTTTTCAAAACATGTAAAATGCTCCCCCTCACCCCCATTCAATGTTGTGAAACGTCTCAGTATCCAGATATTTGCAGATATGATTTTTTAGAAGAAAGAAATTTATTTTTACAGATGCCGCTGTGAAAACAATAAAATACATAGTATATTCAAAGCTTGGAAACAATAAAACAACATAAACAATATTCATGCAAATCGGTTGACAAGTGCAGCATTTGATTTGCGGTAACTTTGGAAACAGAAGGTACGCTTGAGTGGAAAAAAACGCAGTTGGAGCAAAAAAAACTTTGCTCGTTTATTTAAAACAAACAGTAGATAAGTAATATTTTTAGAGGTTTTTGCGTGTGCAGAGTCTTCCCTTAAACGACTGTTTGATTGAACCTGGTAAACCATTGTTTCAACTTTAATAGATCTTCTCTGCGAGAACTCGCCAATTGAACCATGGTTACTATACGAGAATCAAACAACAGCTATATATCGTTGCTAAGCCAACATCGAATGACAGGCTGAACATACTGATATTACGGATGGATTCGGGTTGAAATATTTTGTTGCTGTCGTAGAGCCCAAAGATTAAAAATTATAACGGGGTTATAGCACCATGTCCTGTATCTCCGGAAAATGGATACGCGAACACGAAATTCTTAGATTAAAACCGGAGGAAATATCTTCTAAATTTTGAGGTAAAATGTTAATCATTAGATTTATTATTTCAATGGATTTTGATTAAAATTTTAATTCTAAACTTGGATTTTCTCTGGATAGCAACAATTAGATATTTTAATGACTTAGAAATTTGAGAGAAGTAGATAAAATTGGCCACAAATTCATGGGTTCGACCCAAAATGTCTGGATGGTAATTACACCTGCAAAAAGGAAAGCGGCCTTCTTGTGGAAGGGGTCCAAGTATTTATAGTCAGGGACAGGAATAAGGCGACCAATTGCGCGTATGACGTAATTTGACGGTGCAGAACCAATGTCGGCCGTCGTCGGTACCCGTAAAGATAATCTGTGAAATTTAAAGCTTATTTTAAAAAAGAAAGTTTACTTCAGTGAAGATTGTTTCCGTGCGTCGAAAACCCGACTCAATAGGACATGTTTTGACATTTTAAATCATAGTTGTTCGAACTTGCCCCGCCCATTCTATACATTCAAACAATCACAGTCGGCGCCGTGCTGATTGACAGACCTTGACTACGAGCAATTTGCCCGGCTAATCTGTCCTTGACTATAGAGGTCCATGAATGTTTTTGGACACACTAGGGTGTTATACATAGTAAACTTAAATGGGAGGGGGAAAATTTTTTTTTTCAAATTCCAGGGAAAAAATATCAAAGGTCATGTTCTTTTTTGTTTTATTGAAACATTTATAAAAGATTATCACAAAAGAAAAAACAGGTGGGGAAAAATAACTACCCGAGAGGGTTAGTGAGGAAAAACGATAGCATGGGCTATCAGATACAAATCGTTTGACATCTAGAAGCTAAAGTCATGTTATTTTACTTTTTTGTGCTGTAACCTTAGTAGGCCTGCTTTCCAGCAAGGGAAGTATTCGGAATTAGTTACAAGCCATTTGCATGACAAGTGCTGCATTTATCAAGTGGTTACAAGACGACGAAGCGCGTGATTTCAAAACCAGGATTCAGAATATTGCACATTATACGGCGCATTCCCGAAAGTTTGAGGTCATGAAACCAAACAGCAAAATACCTAATTCATTTTGGCCATGTGGGCAGGCAATTTAGGTGCGCTCGCTATAGAAAAGGAAACGCTAGATTTCGTAAGTTTATGCCAAACAACAATCGTACACTTTTTAACGGGAAAGAAAACCCTAATTATGGGTAAATGTATGATTTGTAATTTCACACCTATCAGAGTAGGATTGTTTAGTGGGTAGCAGCATTGTGAAAAAACATCTTGTATTGCATCATCTTTGTAAATATTTTGAAATATCTAAATATTAATGGCTAAACACCTTAACTCTACAACAGTTTAGAGTAAGGATGCCAGCGCTTAGAGATTTGACAGTTAATACCTAATTACTACTTTGCACCACAATTCTAAATATTTTACAGGTGGTGCGGTCGCGCTTGAAAATACCAACAATTTCTTTTAAAGGGGGTGCAGTAGAATGTCATACGCATGAAAATTTACCCCAGGATAACCTGAACCGTAAAAAGGGCTTATCGTGTAAAAAAAGTAGGAACCTACTAGTAATAACGACAAATATATATTTTGAAAATTCTTCTACAAACATGATTTACTGAACATTGTTCCCCCTGCAAAGATTTGTCCGATTTAGTATTGTTGTTAAAGACCCTCATGCCATGGATTGTCGAAATAAATTATTTATCAATCTATTCCAAGTGAAACGACACAAAATTGCAGATCGTTTTGTTCATGAGTCGGTTATTTGGCTGATAGTGGCTATAGGATTTCTCAAGTATAATCATAATACGACAGTAGGATTTTTTTTAAATATTTTCTGTCTACTTTAAATAACTATCTAAAAAACAAATATTGGATTTCCTATTGACATAATAAACGTACACCCTAGTGCAAAGTGCGAACGTATCAATTAAACAAAATCAATCATTAAAAAGGATTATGTCGTCGGCCGCGTCACTACTGACGTATTTGCAAAATACGCATTTCCAGAAAAGGAAAAACAACCACGGCTTTCTTTGAATATTTGCGATTTTAATTTGCCATAATGTTATTAAAAAGATAGTTCAATTAATCTGTGGAAAAATCACCAAAATCAAGTTCAATTTCAAATTATTTAACGAATCAGTTCCAAATTGCGAAAACAAAGTTTGTTAAATTAAAATACATCACTAATGAGAACACGACCAAATAAGCAATTCAGCATGTAAATAACAACTACGTCGTATGTCGTATGTGACGCGTTTGCCGCAAAATACGTCACTATTTGAAAAGGTACAAATACAACTTTATTTCGGTGAACTGAAAAATACGTCACCAATACCGTCACTATGTGGACATTGAAAATACTTCGAACTGCAGATTACGGACGCTATGAGCCTGCGCGTATAGATTTTGACAAATACGTCGTTATGGATGGGACAATTTAACGTGTTATCAATTTCGTCATAATTAGTTAATTTATATTTGACTACTGAGGCACTTTGATGATTAAAGTTGTGGTGAATATGTAGAAGAGTAGTACAAAAACAAACGTTATATATCCAAATGTATCCATACTTTCAATTTGTCTCAACTGCAGATGTTGTTTTAAACTGCATTATACATGGTTTGTGTCATGTAGTCGCAGATTCAGGTTTTGTTTACTAACATTTTATGTGACATGGTAGTCTAGTAATTTCTTTTCCTTCTCAATGGGCAATTAAATTACTTTAATGCGGGTGACCGTTAGCGTGTCATTCATTGCTCACAATAATCAATTTCATTTTTTTGTGGTGTGTTTCTTTTGACTGACGGCACTTCGATGTTCGGGCTTACAATACATTACATTTTTTTTACCATTACCATTCCTTGAGTTTGAGGTGTTACGACGTCCGCGTGACGCCAAGGTCCAGACCTCCCCCTGTTTTTAAGCACAAACAAATGAGTCTTTGTGCACAAATGAATCTGAATTGATAAAATAATACTGTGTTATTACAATGTGCTCGAATGATTGTTCAAAGAAGCGTTGCAGTTAACGATGTTATGCTTCTTCACAGCAAAGACTCCAAAATGACAGGTCACAAATATATAATCGGTAGGGGAATCTTCGTCAGAAATTAAGTTCCTTCTTCGGAGCGTCCTGATGATAACTTTGTGCAGCTTCTGAGCAGCAGTTCATTGACAACAAAGTTCTCAGGAGGTCCCTTGGCGACACACTACTCAGCAGCCTAGCAAACCAACTTTATCCACGAAAACGTCCATTTTAGGACCACAAACTGGAATTCTTTTTGATTACAAAACCTGAAGACTTTTGCCTTGAGAAGTGACAGCAGACAGGCAGAATGGACAGAAGATATCTACATGGCCCTGTCGACACACTGGAGACCACAACAAGCTACTTGCCTTTTCTCACAGAGAAAAAAAAGAGACATATAGTTTTCTTGGAGAGGTTTTCCTATATATAATAATACTATTACAGCATCATCATATATAAACACGCCTACACTGTCAATGACTCACACACACATGACATTTAGCTTACAGTCATGGGATCTACAGATGATTGCAATCTTAGCGTGCACAATAACTTGGAAAATACCAAGCTATTTATTGTACTAGCATAATCTCTAAAGCATAAAACACATCCACATCCTTGGGGGGTTTCCATTGTCGCTGCATAATGAAATTAGAATTGCTCTGTTAGAAATCTTTGTCTCCGTTAAAATAGAGAAACTAAAATAAATATTTAAATCACCAAATGAGGATCCGATAACGATTGTGTCATTAACTTTTGATGGTATGTAGGTATACTCACGGCGATAAAATCGGAGGAACCTGATACTACTTGTTTCAACGATTCTGTAGCAGAAATTGTCCCGTAGTTTGAATTTAAGTTTGGGACCAGAAGTTTTGCCGACAGACATTGTCTGAAATTCAGAAATTTAGAAAAAAAGGGTCTTTGAGTCTCATATAAAATTGCAAGAGGTGGTATGCACATACCCGGCTAATTCATGTTCGTGAAACAGAAAAAACATGGAAACGCTCAATTGTAAGTTCTGAATTGTGGTGCAAGTAATAGTCAAAATGACACTAATAATAATAAACAAATGATACTACTAATACACACACACACACACACACACACACCACACAGCACAAACAAACACACACACACACATATACCTACACAAACACTACTGCTCACGATAATTGTAAAAGTTCACAGTGCGTTCGCAAACACCCGCCCTGCTGCTATTCTGTTACCTTCATAAGACATTTAGCATACAAGAGGACAAAACCAGTTACCACTTCATTAAGAGCGCACTTTAGCTCTTTTAAATGGTGTACTGATTCATAGTACATTCCCTCAACTTAATGAGGGAGTTGTATATGGATTACAAGATGGGGTCATTGTTATCTGGAATAGCTGGCTCATACAAAGATTAACAGCTGCCGTCAAAATAACAGCAAATGTGTTGTCGCTGAATTGGCCGAAATATGAATGCGTGAAAGTTTTATTGAAAGGGGTGATCCAAAGGCCAATTTAAATGCCGCTATGGCAAGCCAAAAGGTCATAACCTATTGGTCACAACGCGTAGCTTTCTACAACGCGTCGCTTTCAGAAAACAAACGCGAAAACAACGCGAACAACGCGCAATTTTTTTTTAACTTTTCTGATGGGATGGATTAGGCAAGTGTGGCTTTTTACTTTTCTGATGGGTTGGCAAAATGAAAGCAACGCATTGCTTAAGCACTGCTGAAATCTTGCGTTGAGACAATGGAGCCCTGAGGAATAGCTACGTTGAAATAAATATGCTGCTTGGACATTTAATGTAACCATAAATCGGGGACTTACGGTCCCACGGTCAGTGAGATATGACTCCAAACAAGGGCAGCGTAATGGCCCGTATATCAAAACTAGGTTCAAGCGTTTTAATCAAAAATCAGGGTCAAATTTCGTTTTGTGGTAGCAAAAAAGGCAGTACTCAAGTCAAGCACTAGAACAAGACCTGCCTTATTAGGCTTGAAGGATGTGATTTCTAATCTGGAGAAGGGCCGTCTCAGTGGAATGCTGAACTTTGTATGCAGATACCGATGAAAGGGGCACACAAGTGATCACGCATAACCTCACAAGAGAGTCCAAGTTTTTAATCAAAATCCACTTGCCTTCCGATGATGTCAGTGCAAGAAAGTGATTTTTGAGATAAACAACGGCCAGCAGAAACATGTTTTGTGTTTCGGCATAATTTTATTACATAGTCAAAGTGCGAAAAACAACATGGAGACCATATAATAAGGGGGAGGGGCAACGTTTGGAACAGGAGTCAATAGTCAAAAGTTAGTTTTATTATTTGGATTATGCATCTAATACGTGAGAATTAGAAGAAGGTTATACTTTGCCCTATTTTAAAGAGGCTCAAACAGTTCAAGGTCTTTCTGGGGTAATTTATTAAGTTACTCCGATTGGGATGAATTGAAACCAGTTCTCAGCTTGGTTGACCTGGGTGTGAGATTAGCTTATAAGGATAATTATGACCCCATAGGATGGGAGACGTTATATTTGACCACTTAATAATGTAAACCAACGTTAAAAGAATGCAAAGTATATAGTTTCTGTCTATGGGACTATATTCAAGAATTGTAGTATTTATAGAACAGATGAAGCACCAATACCATTTTAACTTATGACGTATTCTAATTCCCATAGAAGTAGGCCTCTACAAAATGAATATTCCTATACTTTAGACTTTGAGGTTTTGCTATCGTCATTTCTAAGATAAAATAAACAAAAAGTGTTTCTTTGCAATTATTTTTGTTTGAGGTCAGACTATCATTTTATTGAATGTTCTTGCAATAATAGAAGAGCTATAAGGGCTCATTAACGGGGCGATCGTGGTCTTGATCCCAATTTTCACACATGATTTAAGGGACATGTTATTGTATGCTACGTATTGAGAGTCGGGCACCAGACTGAAAAGACAGTCAAATCCACACGAATAATGACCACACCCAGTACCAGGAAACTTTTAAAGAAACATTTTTGATTTAATGGCCACCATATCTGCAATGAATATCGAATAAGGAATCTATCCCAGATGTACGGACCAAGATGCTATTAATCTAATGGAGTCATTATTCATCCCAGGTGAATGAAACATAGATCCCCATAGCGTAACCATCCAAAGAGATAAGAGAAGAGAACCAGCAATCCCCAGGAAAAGAGGAAATACCAAAGAACTATTCCAAATAAACAGGGTGGATACTACAGTTTTGATCCATGCCTATGTGCAACGTATCTGCAATGACATCGTATAGGACTCCTCCATTTCAGTGAATGACAAAAGGTCATTATCTTAAACCATGCCCGGGAAAAGGGAAACATCCTCAAACATTGTCCAAAAATGTGAAACATAGCTAGGGCGGATGCGGGGAGGAAAAAATGAGGGACGGGGTGCCCCACTTAACGCCCTTTGGCTATTAAAAGCATGATTTCGATGTTGAAAACTGGGGTGTGTATGAACGGGGAGTGAAGTGAGCCGCAAAAGGCACCCACAATATCAAAAAGTGCCTCCTATATATCCGTGACCTACACCCCTTCCGATCCCTAAAAGCGACGTTGACGAAAGGGCTCTTACAAATCAAGTTTATAAGACATAGGCTAGCCCCATTGAAGACTCAGAAAGCTGCTCCTCAATCAGTACTGAAAAAGTCCATTGACCAGTAAAGTGGGAAATGGAAATCGGAATATACCAAAAACAACCGTTATGGTGTTCGATATCACAATGAAAACCAAAAAATAGTCGACATTATAGAAATAGATGGCACATCACCTGAGCAGATAGACCAGTGTTTTAAATATTTCACCCTGAAAACATAGAGTTGTAATGCTTGGGTCCATTGGTTGTAGGAAAGCTTGTAGTGGATCAGGAAGGACAGCGATTCAAGGCACGCAAGAATGCCCTTGTCTACCAAATACCCAGTAGGATCTAAAGCTTGGGTTATCAAGAAAAAGCTGACCAAAAGGAAAACGGAGCCTTGAAATGCGTGCATAGAAAAATCTAAAAAACAAACTTTTTCTTTTTTTAATTTTTTAAAGGTTCTCCTTTAACAATTTCCCCCCCCCAAAGGAACACAGTAACCAGCGGTATCACCACATCATCGAAGGTCAAATGTCCTGGTTGGCCCATTCAGATAATGTAACTCGTGGAAGCAGCAGCGGAAGAATGGCAAGACCAAGGAAGGCGTGGGGAGAAGACATAACCCCAGGCAGACTTTAACATGTCTACAGAAAAGCTGAAACAATTGTAATTCTCCGTGACGAAACGACATGAATTACGGAGGGACCGCATTCGCATGGAGCCAACGTCCTCACAAGGACACAGCTTAGCTTATATCCCCGCTTCGCCACAATCGCACTAACAGGACTCTAATTTTGAATCAAATTATTTTGATTTTTTTCAACTAAAAATGAAAGGTGGATAAGGTAAGTGTAAGTGCGCAGCGCCCACCCTTAAAAAATCACGTGAGAAGCTGCGACAAAGCTGGCCTACATTAAATGCCAAGAGGACGATATAAGTCAGTGTGAAAATTATGCATGGAACATTAACTGCGATATAGTTCACGTGATAACTTAACTGAGCAGGAATTTGAAATCTGTTGTCAAGGATACTTTGAAGGGTACCAACTTTGTTTGCTTGACCCAAGTTTCCACCAGACCATCCGTGCCACTGGTCTCCGCCTGAGACTATATTGATTTGTTGATGTCCAATGCCGGACGGACGATCATTACAACCTATCTGAACACCGCAGAGGGTTTTTTCGCCCAACACTCATCCTACGCAGGATCAAGGCATTCAAGATCTAGGGTCCTATGTTCCGGCCGACAGCAAAGAACAGACTTCCTGTAACCGCCAAGGACCAAGCTTGGAAGGCCCTGCCACATAAACCTCAACCAGTATGGCACCATCCCCCCCCCCCGTATCCCCAATTCACAAACACCCCAGATGAAAATCTTTAGAGCTGGCGACCCCCCCCCCGAGCGTATATGTTATATGGTATCTGAGACTGGACCATGAAGAAAGAGTACAGGATAGACGGGATGGCACCTACACCAAGCTTCTTATTCGAGTACAAAACATTATCCCCAGGAACAGATGAATACCAGACTATTACAATAACAGGGTTGGAATAATCATTTTTGATCATTCCTATGTCAACGTAACTGCAATGAAACGTATAAGGAAGCCATTTCAAGTGCTGACAAGGTCTATTACTAACCATGCCGAAAAGGTGAACATCATCAAACATGTCACTTTGTGCTGCGCATAGCTATGGCGATTCTGGGCGGAAAATGAGTGGACGGCTGCCCCACTTAACGCCTGTTTTGGGCTATTTAAAAACACTGAATTTCCGGTGAACCTGGGTGTGTATGTAACGTGGCGTGAACATATGACCGCAAAGGGGGCGGCGGGGGGGCAGGGAACATATCACTGTGTCCTATCCTATCCGATGACCCTACCCCCTTCCGATCCTAAAGTCGACGTTGACGAAAGGCTCTACCCATCAAGTTTTACTAGACCTAGCTAGCCCCTTTGCAGACTCAGAAAGAGCTCATCAATCAGTACTTGAAAAAAGTCCAGTGCCCATAAAGTGGATGGAAATCGGCATATACCAAAAACAAACGTTAATGGTGTCGATATCAAATGAAACCCAAAAAATAGTCGACTATAGAAATAGATGGCACATCACCTGAGCAGCATGACCAGTTTTAAATGATTCCCACCACTGAACATAGAGTAATGCTTGTGTCGCATTGTTTGAGGAAAGGCTGTAGATGATCAGGAAGGACAGCATAATCAAGGCACGCAAATGCCCTTGTCTATCCAATTACCCAGTATGGGCTCTAAAGCTTGGATTATCAAGAAAGCTGACCAAAGAAACGGATCCCTTTGAAATTGCGCTGCAATTAGAAAAATCTAAACCTAACTTTCTGTCACGACTAAAGTCGAAAAGCCTGAACACTTTCCAGATACAACAGTTCCAGCGATATCACCACATCATCGCGCGGTCAAAGTCCTGGTTTTGGCCATGTCAATAATGTAATACTCGTGAAGCATCAGCGAGATAGGGCAGACCAAGGAATCCTGGGAGAATGACTCAACCCCAGGCAGATTTTTCACACGGTCTAGAAAACTGAAACCATTGTAATCTCCTTGCTGAAACGCAGAATTACGGAATGACACCCTTTGTGGACAACTCCTCATAAGGACACAGCTTAGCTTAGCTTCGCACAATCGCACTAACAGACTAATAATTTTGCTCGAACAGAGGGTGATTATTTTTCAACTAAAAGGGAAGGTAAAGTGAAGTGTAAGTTGCGCACCTAACATCACTTGAGAATGCTGCAGAAAAGTCGTCCTACTCTAAATGCCAAGAACGACTGATATAATTCAGTGTGAAAATTATGCCATTGGAACATAACTGCGGATTATAGTCCCATGATAAATAACTGAGCAGGAAGTTTGAAATCTGTTGTCACGGATACTTTGAAGGTACCACTTTTTTTTGCTTGACCAAGTTTTACACAGACATCGTGAACTTTGTTCTGAGATAATTGATTTTTACTGTCAATGAGGAAGACGATCATCAACCTATCGGCACAGCAGATGAGTACCCAACTGAAAGAGGTCAAGGACTTCACGTATCTAGGGTCCTATGGTGCCGACAGCAGAAAGACTTCTGTCACGCAAAGGACAAGCTTGAATGCCTGCAATAACTACCCCACTTATGCAATCTGGTATCTCCAATTCACCAAGCTGAAATGTCTTTTTAGAGCCCTGTGCTATAGATTCTCCTTTTATATGGGATCGAGACCTGGACGCATGAAGAAAGAGCTACAGATAGACTGGATGGCACCGACACCAAGCTTCTTATGCGAGTACAAAACATATCCTGGCGTGAGCACGAGACCAAAGCACAGATATTGGGATATAACCTCCAATTTCACTTCTGTTGCCAACGCCGTGCACGATTTGCGGTCACTGTCATCGTGGCGATTGACCAAGTAGTTCTCAGTACGTCCACCTTGTCGAAAGTTTACCATGGCCAAAACAGGGGTCGTCGCCCCTTTAACTTCATTGACATGATTGCTCGAGACATCCCGCAGGATCCATCTGACTCCCCACCTAATGACAACAGGGACATTTGGCGCTACATGTGAACAGCCTCTCGTCTGCGGCGTTAGATCATAATAATGTTGGTAAAATGAAATTAATGCGGATAATACTGAATCCATTCAACCCGTATCATTACTAAGGTATTTCATTAGAAATTAGCAGTACAAAATGGAATGTTTATAAATATGTAAATACGTAGATCCCTTTCGACTTGGTTAAAATAATGTTTATACAATATTTTTACATTCAAATATGCTGGGCATATAAGGCAACAAAAACGACTAAATAAGATGAAATAGGTAATAGATTACAAAGGAAATAAAATAATCGTGGACGGACAAGACCACCACACATTAAAATGGAGTGGGGTCAGTGACACCCTTTTGAACTAATAGGATTTTATGTAGTTGAGCAAACCCCTGTGCTGACGTGCTTGTGTCTATATATTGATCGAGAATATTTTCGTATGAAATTTTCGGTATGGGTTTGTAGTTTATACCGAAAATTTTGTTATCACCATCTTGTAAATGGAAGATTTTCGACCAATGTTAAGAAGGTACTACTCAGTGGTACTGTACTCTTGACATATACACACATTATATCCTAGACCTGAGACTAGTCGGATCTTGACGTCGTGTGTGTTATAAATATGTCAGCGGATGCAGTCAGTGTAAGAAAATACATTTTGTTGTTTTAACGTGTGAGCCCGTAAATCAAACTCTGCGACAAAATATTTTATTAAAACCTGATTGTATGTAATTCCATATAATGTCATCGTCCTGAGAAAGGCTAAATAGGCGCAATCACATAATATTGTGTAACATCTAATTCAGGACTAATAAAAATACTGCACAGAAATAACTATTTACATTTTAAGTTCAATATCATGATTAAATCATTACATAAACAATTGATTGAAATAAAATTGTAGTGTCTGGGTGGTTGTAATATATACACTCCAAAACACACTTATTCATTGCCGCATATAGTAACTCATTTCGGCGGTCTCTGCTTTTCCCGCTCACTATATTCAAAGAATATAAGCTGTGGGCCGCTGCATAAAAAAAAAATAACATTTTAGTGACACACACACATACCACAACATACACACACACCACGGAATACACAGAAGTTTGTCGCTGCCAGCTACTCTTGCGGTCACAAAATCCACGTAAATATGATTTAAATACTGGAACGATGCACAATTTGTTGTCGGATTCAAACGGTTTCAAGGTGACCATTCATTACAGCCTCATCAGAGATTTCCGAGGAGGTGGCGCCTCATAACCAACAAATCGTATTGTTTGCATGTACATAATGCTTGTCCATATCTAATCACTGTGTAAAATTGCTAAGCTTTAACTCGATGCCTTCATATAGAAAATCACAACTTTGTTAATAAAATTCCGCATTCCGAATGTTTTTTTTTTTTGTATACCCATATCCTATGGGAGTAATACTACACATATATGTTTACTGCATCAAAACGAAATCCATTCATCTCAATTTCGGATTTGGCATTTTAGGTTACTATCCTTTAGTTCTAGGTGACTATTTTCATTATACACAAAAAAATAATATTTCGAAATCAATCTCTGAGTCAGACTTTAAACGCCAACCATTATGGCTACAGGTGTTTTGTTAAAATCTCTTTGTTGAATTCTCCTTCATCGCTGGTTTATTACATTACCCTTTTTTTACTCTTCTTTCGTCTTAAGTTTAGCTGTAGCTGCTGTCTGGTTTTAAATAAATATGAAAAGTTTTATGAGCAAGAGGTCTAGGCAAATAAAAAGCCCCCAAATCTACGGTGTTTTACTGATTTTGATCCGCCACTTTTTGAAACTATATAATAATGTATTCCATCGTTGTCAATCGGAAAGCGATGCTGTTCACTAACAAGCAAAATGTCAGCAATCGTACAATTTGTGCGCCAATTAATGTTATTACACGTTGCATGTGGCGTTGGTGGCTGCGCTGCGAGTGTTGGAACCGGCTTCATTAAGTTTGTAACATTGTGATAAGTTTGTGTAAAATGGACTTGTGAAGTCAGTTGCCTTTTCGCGTATAGTTTACATTTATGTACCATCGGCAAAGGTACGCCTTCAAATTATATCCATTGATAGAGTTCATCGCTGTAGGGGCTTATCGACTTACTAGGATTTCATTTACTTTCATATTTGGAAGTGTTTTTAATCGAACTTGGGATGCGCAGTGCTTACGAATTCAATTACTGGTAGATTCAAGGCGCGTTTATTTCGATGTTGCCATAAATATGTTTTAAATCTAGAATTCAGTCAGTTAAATAAAAATAATTACCCCTTTAGACCGTTCAGGGTTGCCAATACCACATTTATGCAAATGCTCACAACTGCGGACAAAGACAGGGCGTCAAAATAATTACTGAGACGTCGATACTAAGACAGGAACTTTATTTTGACAAATGTTCGTAGTATACATGGTATAGTGCTGAGCGTACTGCAACAACAAAAAAGTACGGGTAAAATTTCTCCTCTTTGCTTTGGGGCAATTTCGAAGAGCAAAGAAATGCGCGCGTTTCATGATTTACATATGTTCTAGTAACACTATAGCTGATAACTAGCATCATGCAGGATTTCGCATCTTTTTGCGGCTACGACTGCAGTGGCAGAATAGCTGTTCTCCCTTATAGCCATTCACTATTGTCACAGCTGACACGATATCTTATAGAAACTTTTTATTATTTACTTTTTTGTTGCTGCAATCTGATGATTGCCCTGATTTCCGCTCGAAAATACGAGCAATTTAGCGTAATGGTTTTTACATTTCACAGGCATAATTTATTTATGTAATATCGACAACACAACATTACAGTTATGGATCCGAAACATAAACGCATCGGAAGACACGATC
Organism: Ophioderma brevispina; assembly: GCA_023653785.1. NCBI lineage: Eukaryota > Metazoa > Echinodermata > Ophiuroidea > Amphilepidida > Ophiodermatidae > Ophioderma > Ophioderma brevispina. The sequence continues at coordinate 6,199 of JAMKCH010002946.1, read as the reverse complement.
CTTTTGTGTTGTAAACACTCGTGGTTAGTTTAAAATCCTAAACGAGAGTAACATATGCCACCGATTTTACGTGAGTGTGCTCATGCACTTCGTTTTTTAAGTGGTTTAAATTATTTTTCATGTCAATGGCATATCAAGCATGGTGCAGATGGTTCGGTGCTGGGATAGCGGTTGACTGCCTTTTGTAGCGAGCCCCGTTTAATTTCTGGATGTGTACAGGGAAAGTATTCAAGGCAAAAAATTGAAGATGGAACCATCAAGAATGTTTATGATTAACCAGGTTTTTGATTTCGGGAAACCTTGACAGCTGGAGATGATCAACCGCCGTGGTTTGTAAGCGTAGACTGTCAACTTCATTGACAATGCTTATCTTCTCCGCAGATTCAAATATGAATCTGGTCCTTCTAGATGTTATTACACGCCTATTAGATGTCCTGGGGGTGGGGCGGGTGGAGGGGTGTGTGTTTTGGCCTTCCAGCCAGGATCTTTCCTGTGTTGTGTCTCCTCTTCCGGCTATATTACCATGATGTTATCATTTCTTCTGGAATGTCACGACTGGGTGGATATATTTGTTGCTATCTTCATCAGGTTCTTGTACGAAGGATGGCTGGTACTATTTTATGGATGATCTCCCAGAGGATCATGTCGTGTCTCACCGTTGTATTGTCCAGATATTAAAGATTAACTGGTATCATTGAAATGTGCTTTATTGTACAGGCTGCTGCAGGTGCACAATGTACGCTACTCTCTAAATTAAACGAGTGAAAATGTCACTCCCCAAAGAGTGAAACTCTTGTAAACCACTCCAAAATGAGTGAAAAGAGTGAATGTCCACTCAAAAGAGTGAAAATCACCTCCAAAAGAACGGATTTCCACTCATTTTCGTGTTGCCCTTAATTCGTTTAAATCCTCAAAATGTTGTCCGTCATTTAACTCCTCAAACGAGTAGTTACTAAGGCGTACTAGGAAATGGCGCCGGGTGCAAGGATACGGAATGGTCCTCCAATTACTGGAACAAAATTGCGCTAATTGCACAAATACCACTAATTTGGTTATTCACATTTGAAGTTCGACGTAAAACAGTCTTTCAAATTATAAAGTAACTTAAAAAACCGCGGGCGAAGCGCCCGAAAATATTTACTTTCACCACTTGGAGGGCGGCGCTGAACAGTTGACTCGGCGCTCCCCAAAGACCAGGTAACGTTCCCCCTTCCTAGCGACGATACACCACTACGTAGTGTGCCATATCGTCTATAGAAACATATGGAAATGAAACGAACAAGCACTATATAGATTAGAGACTGTTTTAGAAGCACAATGACTTCGTATAAAGTGATGTCTCGACTGTGAAATATTAACATGGAAATAACATATGGTCTGAACCAGATCACTAAATTCTTTGTAATTGTTCTAACGACCCCCCTCTTGCCACGAATATTCGACTTTTTACACATGGGTACAAATATTGTTTTCTCCTAAGACATTTAAGACAAGATTAATCCCAGACTTGATCATCCATTTTGCGCTTGTTCATTTCAGGCTAAAATAGCCAGTCGTCCAATAGTTGTTGCACATCCAACGCGGGAATTCTCACAGACTGGGATGTTTCTTCTCTTCTTAAGGTGTATTTAAAAGAACAAGAGATGAAAACTAGAATTATTTGAAGTAAACCTTTTCTAATCATTCCTATTACTGTAATTTGAATTTGATGGGTGCAAAATATTTGCCCCTTGATCTTTTTGGACATGTGCATTTTGTTTCTAATATATGTCCCCCCCCCCCCCTCCCAATATCATTTCTGTGATTGAATTTGAAAAGCGGTTAAGTCAGTTCCTATTTGGGTTTGCGTACTCCATTTGCTTTGTTTTTATGTGTCTTTGTATATGTTTTTGTTGAGCAGTGAAATGAAATAATTAAAAATTGAAAAAAAACGAATTGGATGCACTTCAAATATGACCTCCAAATGACCTATGAATGGCTTAATTAATAAACACCCTTTCCAATGATACATATAATAATGACTAGGGAAAGAGCAAGACGAGCGATGTACAATTGTTTGTGAATGATAACACAATTCTGCAATGACTGCCGGTCTTTCACTTTGATCGCAAAATCCAATGGATCGTCCTAAACCACCACCATATAGATCAGAGAAATTAAAGGTGTATTTATATTCTTTGTAAGAATTGAGGTGGTCATTTTGGGAGCACCTTCAAAAGACTTTATTCGTGCCTATGTGCCTCCAAAAAAAACCTCGTCAACCAAACAAAAAAAATGCTTCTTAAAGCACTTGCAGCGATTTTTTATTAATGTAAACAATTTTTCATCAGAGTAATTTTTTCACTGTTGTATTGGAAAATGCTGTTGTATAAAGACCCCTGTAAGTGTGAAGGTATTTGGCAAGAAATGATGATTTTTGTGCTTTCGTTTACAAATAAACGTCGGGATATGTTTTTTTAGATCTAGAAAGAGCTAATAATGGCATCGTCAAGACCGCTTAAAAAGTATCTGCTTTTCACAAAGAAGAGTAATATAAAGAGTGATATGGCCTATAAACACTAGCAATTTAGAGACGAAATGGGCATTTGTTATCGGGAAAAAAATTGACGGATTGTGGCTTTAAGCAGAGCAAATAAAACTGTAGAAGGAAGAGACTAATTTTGAAAGAGTGGGTAATGCACAGTATAGGGGAAAGTTTTTACTGAGAGGACTGCTGATAACCTCTGTAAGTACCTGTTGAGCGTTTACCGAATACTTGACTCTTCAGGTTAATTCTTATCAGTCGAGTGTTAAAGAGAAAGGAAAGCGGGGTGTTCTAGATTGCTGTATTGGAGAAGTTTAAAGCAAGAAGTTGAGATAAAAGAAACAATCCCCAGCTATTGAATACTATTTTAGTCCAAGCAGAGTAAACTCTTATTTACCAAAATCACCGCGTAAGGTTAATTCCAATTTTTGACTATGATTCTACTTTTTTTGAATAAGAAACTACGGGTTCTTTCTTTTTTTAAGGAGACACGGATGATTTTTAATTATAATCTCTCCGAGGGACAGGTGCGAAAACTCTTATTATGCTCCCAGCTGGAATTCGACCCGTAACCTCCTGGTATTACTCAGGTGTTCTTACCTATTAACCCACAGGGACGGAATTAATCGTGGATGCGATCGTAGATCGAATAAGAACTAAGGACATAAGATATCTATCGTTTCGCTATCAACTCGAAACTAACTCGGTAGTGGGGTTAACGACTGGTCGCCCGGTTCGAATCCCGCCGACAGGCCATGGAGGTTGTATCTTTTATACATATGTTAGCCGTCAACTCGGGAAATTTAAACATCATAATAATAATAATAAAACCAAACAAAGAGAGGTTGTTAATTTTAATCAAACTTTCAACAATTTGAAGATCATGGATTTACCAGAAATTTAAAACGTTTTAATATGATTATTACTTTCTTGCAATTGATTAAAGCCATTCGGTTTGTTACTTATCCAAAATAAGGGGAAAAACAGAGTTAAATCAAGGGGAATAAAAGTCTGACCTTTCGTTTCTTAGAATCAGTGTACCTGTTAATGTAACCGTACAAAGCATTAAATCATATGATTTGACTAGAATCTTTAGTAACATATCGTCGATTGTCCTGACCATGTTGATTGAGGAATAAAAACAACTTTAACTTCATAGCAAGGGGACTGTTTGTTGATATAACCATACCATTTTAAAAGCGACTGAATTCAATTTTACCCAGGTTCTAATGAAAAAGAATCCACGCCTATCATCATGTGATTTTAAATGTTAAAATGAATATGATAAAATAAATATGAATATAAATTCCAATAAGATTAAAAAGTAATTCTTACAAAACATAATTTATATTTCAAAAGGTATTTCTTCTTTGCAGATCCTTTTCAGCTCCAAATGGTATTGTTTTATACCAGCTTTCCCCCAATATCCATCAAGTTCTGAGCGAACAAGCTATATGTAATAGGAAACTTTCTTTAGAATCTGTTTTATCATGTAATTCTATTTACAATAACCTTTGTAAAGAAGAAAGCACTCAAACAATCTCCCATGAGACGAGAGGCGAGAGTGTGTGATGATTAGAAAGTTTCATCCAATTTTACTTTTGAATGAAATTCAATGTTAAACGTTTTTGATTATTTAGTCCTTGAGGCGTGATTACAATCCCGGAAAGTAATCGCTACGAACTTTTTAAGGATATATTTTCAGGCATGTCTCATCCCACTCATTGAAGTGTTTGAACAATGTGAATAACCGCCATGTTAACAGCAAGAAAAGCACATTTCTTAAGAGCGTCTGCGCTCCAATCGTCAAACATTTGGATTTTGAACAGTTAATGATAGTAATGTCTAGTAAACTCTACCTGCGAACGGTAATACTCAGAAATACCGGTATGTTGTCATAAATGAAGCGATTTTGTAATCAGAATTGAGATCCCAGAAGATGTCCTTTGATGGCGGAGCTGGAACGCCAAATTCTGTCCCTCCATTATAAAGAGGGCACCACCTCACGAAAATTGCCTCTAATGACTGCTGAACCAACGGGAAAACATAATAGATGAGCCGTAGACACGTACATGCGCTATTTACCAGAGATATTTTATTGGAAGGCGTTTCCAGCAAGTCGGTGAATTATTATCGGATCACTGATATTAATTATTCTAAACAAAATTCCTCCTTTGCGACACATAGAAACTTCGGAGAGGTGTACCATTCGCAAGGTATAGTTTACTAGCAAATTACCAATGCAAACTACGCAAAAATATAAATGTTTGAAAATTGGGGGCGTTCTTCAAAAAATGTGATATTTATTGCTTTAACTTTAGCATTTCGTGGTGGTTCTTACAATGACAGCAATTGGCTAACTTTGGAGTGACCGCTAATACGAGTATCTAAACTGAAACATAACGACGGATGCATTTTATTCCAGCATAAAGATAAACACTCAGTAACACATTTCCTTATATTCAGGGACAGTATGATATTTCAAAACTCATGTTAGTTTTATTACATCCAATTTTGTATCAAAAAGATCAAAAAAAGAAAAATTGCATTTTTATTCAAAACCAGTCAATTCACTTGCCATGACTTCTCCATTTTCAATAGCTCACCGTATGTTTGCTGTAACGTGAGCATCAAAGACGAAGTACTATTACACTTATTTTGTTTCAAATATAAACTCTTGAAAACAAAAGCAAAAGAGGTTACGTGGTTTATAAGTGTCTTTTTTTTAGCTACATAGTCTGACACTAGGCCAGCGATAACTTTCAGGCCTGTATTTTTCTCCGAAAGGTTTGTCTTGTGCTATTTTTACACAAAAAACACACAAACCCTTCTTATACTAATTCGTTGAGAGGAAGAAGTACCTACAATGGTGAAATATTTCATTCTAGTAAGCAAAAGCAGAGCTGATTGGGTTCTAACGTAATTTTATGAAAAGCGTGGTGCAAAGTCATATTTTGTTAATTTTTGGTGCTTTTACTTATTTTCATTTCTCAGTTTTGTGTGTAGGGATTCACTTTTGTCCACTGTTTTGTAGTATGTGGTTGATGTATTCTGTTGTTGTTGTGAAAAGGGTTGAACCTGCCTGTAATATCCACGTACTTCAAGGGATTTTAAACCAAGCTTGGAGTCATAGGTGCAACGTGGGATCCCGCCTTTGATGATGAGGTTTAAAGGTAACATACCAAGGTTCTCAAGGTTCATATGAGGTCAAGTTGTAAGATTGCAAATGTAAAATGGAACCAAACTTGGTTTATGGATGTTCCAACACAATTCATTTGTTTATGAGGCTCACATGTCAAGGTTTAATAAGGTCATAGGAGCCTATCATCATAAACCGAGGCGGCAGGTGACACAAAGCGGTCCGAGGACATGCGATATATTATAGTATCATGACAAAATGTTTTGTTGTCAGATGTAAGCTCTGTAAACATTGAATAATTATCAGCTTTTGGTTCGTCGAAAAGCGGCGGGAACAAGAATAGTATTCATTAGTGTTTTGGCAGTGATAGCACAGCAACAGACATTTGCTATTCGTAAAGTGGAAGCTGGTGGTTTTTGTCACCGAATTGTAGTTGCATCTAAAAACATTGCACAATTGGTTTTATTCTAGTTCTTCCTACCTTGGGTATTCGGACAGTGAATGAAAGAAATGTCAGTAGTAACAAAGTTGAAACA
>JAMKCH010002945.1:0-38431 GCA_023653785.1 Ophioderma brevispina | reverse complement strand
AGGTAAAAAGTCAAATCAGACCACATCAGACTTTACTATCAGTCTCTACTGGGTAAGATTTAATGACCTTTAAAATACCATAAGTATGAGAAATTGAGATTTGAAAAACTGAAAACAAATTTGTTGAAGCCTTGCTTCTTCAAGACTTGCCACGACATGCGAATATGCATCAATAGATTACCAGCTCAAATTAGCAGGCCATCGCGTTAATTGCCAGAGATTGAAATTGTCAGCACAAATTATCACAAATTCACTAGTGAAAATAAGGCAAGAATTGGGCGGGGCTTTATTTACACAAATGCCCAGCCACCCAAAACGCCAGAATATTTAGTGCTAAAGACTCACAAAATCACATCACAGATTAAACATTAAACTTTTGGTCATTTCAAGAAAAAATGTCCTCAAACTTGTTCTAGTAAATTCCTAAACCTAAACCCTAACCTAAACTACCTATCCTAATTCAGTACTAAATTGCATGCACTATACTTTTGAAAGCTGTGGTCAGGAGGTGATGATTTGACATTCAGTTATCAAAATGATGCCAACATAACTTACATTCATAACTTACATACAATCCCTCACAAACCTCTTCCACTCAAAAGTTCAAATAAAAGTTTGGTCCACACACACAGGCAGGCACATCCTTCACTCTCAGCCATCAGGTACACACTGACTACACAAAGCACTGACCACACAAAAACAGAACAAAAGAATCACACCAGTGGCATGAAAAGAATGCACACAAAGAGCAGGTGAATGGTATGTGAGCATAGGGAACAGAAGAGCAGGTACAAGAATGATGGAGTTGTCAGTAAGCTTAAGAGTTACAGGAGAGTACAATACACAGAGCGCAACAGAATACATTAAACAATCTCTACATTTTGAACATACCAGACCCAATTTGTGACAATATTAATGGAACGAATTTAAAAAGAAATTGCAAACGAACCAGACAATCGCTCACAAGTATGTTATAAAACATTTAATGTGGCAAGAGTGTCTTTTAGTTCTTTTATCATAAAAGTACTTCGTATACAAAAATTACAAAAATGAAAAATATATTAATTGCAAGATAGTTAAAGGCACTATCAGTGATCCACCCAAAATAGTCCAAATATTTGAAATTTTCAGGATTAGCCTAAGAGTGAAGCATAAGTCTGTAGAATTGCATAAGTTATTTTTTCCCAATGCAAAATGCCAAAAAAGAAATAAAAAAACACCACTTTTTGAAGATACAAATCTCCATTCTATTATATGTTGTAGAACGTGTCCATAAAATAAATGTGCAGATTTATTTAGCGCCTTATCACCATTCAGTATCAAAGCGCTTTACATTTATTCCGCTGTTACTAGGAAATCATCAGAATCATTTCATTTCATCTAGGTGGCTACTTTACGTGCGCCCTATCCATACTTAGATTGTAATATTCCCCTAACAGCTCCCCAGATTTCGCTTGGGTCGACGAGGTAATTGAGATTAAGTATCTTGCCCAGAGACACAAACACGTTGACCCGAACTCACGATTTTAGTATCACGAGTCCTGCGCTTTATCCGTTGCGCCACACGTGCTCTCATATGGAAACTAATTAATAAAATATTTGATTTTGTCTATATTATGTTGCCTCAACTTGCAGGGTATGTTAGGAATGTTATACTTGTTGCAGACATGCAAAATCTGATGTTTTATTTTTTTTTTTTTTGATTTTCTGATTTGGCAAATCACTGATAGTGCCTTTAAGGATTCTAAATATAATCTGTGAGCTGAAATTAAAATTTGGTATCGATGAAGGGTATTCGGTATTAATCATGTGTCCAGTTGTGCGATTGTTTTACAAGACGATCTCGAAATCTAAAGACGAATATAACAAAAGTTGCAAACAACTTTAGGAAAGATACTTAAGGACAAGTGCACTATTTGTATATATGTTGTATGCTGAGTTTACGGGTTAAAAAGAGTGTTGCCATAACTTGGACCCAAAACTTAAATTTTGTTAACTCTGAATATGTAAACACTTATTCTTAGGCATCGATTTCATTAGGCAAAATAATTGACTTCCATATACTGTACTAAGTTTCATGTCAAGGTTGTTTCTTTCGATGGCACTAAACATTTCTTGGAATATCGATTTGGATCTATTTTTGAGAAGTCCGAATGAAAATAGGGCTATAGTAGATTTCAAAATAAGTGAGACCTCATTAAAAGTTTTAGGTCTGTTCATTCACCGTGAGCGGTAAGAGGAATTATTTTAATGGCCACGATTAAAAAGTTTATGATAGTCATACGATATATAGTAATGTATAGCTAGTCAATAAATTTTAACCTAAAAGTCTCTGCATGGCCGGGATTGAACTCCATATCAATGTCACACTGGTCCAAATATGCAAGGAGTCTCACATAATTTGAAATCTAATGTAACAAACTCTTCTGATTTGTATTATATTGAACAAAAAACTGGACCCGATTACTGAAATGCCCCTCAAAGTAGATTACACAAATTTGCATAAAGTAGAGAAAAAGCAAAAAAAAAAAAAAAAAAAAATGGCTACCCTTATCTTCAAATTCTCATTTCCCAGAAAAAAACAAGAAGATTTTGCTAACAATAAAATAATAATAATGGAAGCAGCTTACAGGAAAATAATGTACTACTAGTGTTTCCCCGATTGGGGTAATAAAATAAAATGTTATAAAGTGATCCAAAAGTGAACAACGAACTTGGCTTGTGATGTGAGCACTCATTTAGGTCTTGTGCACTCTAAAAACAGTGTTTAGAAAGTGAAGGCAAGGTGGTGTTTAGAGGGTAAATGTTTAGCAATTAAACACTTTGTGTTTAGAAATTAAACATGTGGTGTTTAGAAATTAAACATTTGGTGTTTAGAAATTAAACAGTTGGTGTTTAGATATTTGACATGTTTAGAGTGACAAACATACTATATTTGATAAATTTGGTAACTGCAGAATAACATTGGCATTTAAGATTGGTTTGACTGGTGGGCGGCCGCATTGAACCTTTTTCAATTCGCTTTCACCATGCAAGTGCTATAGTTTTCCGTTCCGAACTATTCATTTAAAAACATTTGGATTAAATTTTAGGTCATTGTCGGTAACCAGAATATATATTTTTTTCATTATTTAGAGGGCATTTTCCGGGGCAATTTCGTGAACACAACCTTGTACTCAAATCTACCATCTAGAAGAGTTTTGTAATCTTTTTTATTTTTACGCAAAGAAGTTATATATATATTTGCTCACAACATCACTCTAACGTAAAATCGTAATCAAGTGAAATTTTGGAAATAAGGCTTTTCGATACATCGAATGAATAGTAAACAAACAATAAGCTGCTAAAGTTAGGATCAAGAAATTCACCTGTAATAAAATTATTTGAATATGTTAACGGAGGAAATTGAGAGATTTTTTATTATATTTTTTAAAAATAATTAAATATGGACCAACCCAAGAAGGAAGGAGGCCGGTGGCGTGATACTTATATTTTTACTGCTCTTATATAAATTTAATGCTTGTTTTTGTTATTTATACAGGCCGCTAAGAGCAATGGGAAAGTACCCATCGGAGATATGGAAGCAGCGGATTATGACCCATGGAATACTCTCAAAGATTTCAAACCAAGCAAACCTTGGGCAGGTAATAAAGTTTCTGATTTATAAATTATAAGCTGTGGGCTGCCCCATGACCTTTGACCCTGGCACATGACCTTTGACCTCATCAACATATGAGGGATCGCATGGTGCACCTATGACACAAGTTTGGTTCCAATTGAACTTCAAGTTTTCAATTTAGGTCATTTTAAAATTTTTAATTTTGTATTTTTTTCAACTTGACCTCACATGACCTTTGACCTTTCCACATGACCTTTGACCTCATCGTCATATGAGGGATTCCATTGTGCACCAATGACAGAAGTTTGGTTCCGATTGAAGTTCAGCTTTTCAATTGAGGTCAATTTAAAAAACTTAACAATTTTGTGACACACATGCACATCTACACACACATACATACATACATCCACGCATACACACGCACAACGGATTGCTAAGTGGTCCTGCCGGCTATAGCTGGCGGCCCACAAAAGTTCTGATTTATAAAAGAACTTATAGTCCTTATTTGATTTAATTCATGTTTTATATATCAAACTGTCCGCTCGGGCTGTACAATTATGACACCGAGAGATTTCGAGATATTCATATACATCTTACATTGGATTATATGCACTGAATTCATATAAAGTAGAGAGTCAATAGTAGATTTCTTCATTTGGTATTGACTACAGAAATAGCTTACAAGTGGAAACAAAGGCGGATATAAATTGCTTGCATTTTGAACGAAGGCTGACGTTTTATAATTGAACAAATACTACTTTTGGAAATTTCACAATGTTTGTACCAAATAAATAAATTTGGGCTTTCAATTCTAGGGTCATCTGTGTGAAATCGCTCGGTGTGCCTTTTAGGTACCTCATCTATGAAAATACGAGTTGGGATTTGGGCGGAAACTCAAAATTTGCAGATCTCGGTAAATATTTTTAATGTGCATGTTTCGCCTTTATTAGAGAAAAAATAATTAGATGTATTTTAATTGGCTTTTCCAGATTTATCGACAAAGCGCAGGATATTGACGGTGATATGGGTTTTCATCCGTATAGTTTTGTTTCTGGGGTTTATGTATCTGTTCATCTGCTCTCTGGATTTTCTTAGCTCGGCGTTCAGGCTGCTGGGAGGAGCTGCGGCAGGTGGGTTACAAAATTCCGTTTTTAACTTTCAATGCGATACCGACTATAGACTACGTGAAAGTGAACGAATGAGAGATTTTGAGGCACCCAAATATTGTGTCACAATTGTAATTTAATATATAGATAAACACTCAATAGATTTGGCTACAGAAATGTCTTAAGAGGAAAAAGGTGATTTTCATTTGCTTATGAAAACAAAAATTCCGCTTTTCAATTTTCAATGCGATAGAATACGTTTAAGGTGCAACGAGAGATTTAAGGCACTCAAATATTGTGTCATAATAGTAATTTAATATATAGATTAGACACTCAATAGATTTTTTATCTTGTATTTGGCTACAGAAATGCCTTAAAAGAGGAAAAAAGTGATTTTCATTTGCTTATATTTCAATATAAAAGGTTTTTGCTTCTATGCGAAAATTAGAAATTTCACAATTTTTGTACCAAAGAAACATTTCTCAAGCTTAATCCTTTCAGATGGGGATATTTAAATGGAAAGCTTTACATCAGGGCAAAAATCAGTACTTTCGATTTTTTTAGGGACACCTGATATGTGAAATCTCTCGTTGCACCTTTAAGTCAATGAAGAGCATTATATTTTCTACAAATTACTATGCATAACGTCTTCGATCTCTTAGGGATCTCTGTAATCTTGATCAATATAGCAATTACCTTATTAACATATTTTTACAGGTGAATTTCGCGATAACAGCCACTTTTTTGTTTAGATTCAATATAGATGTCCTCGAAAAATGCTTATTTCCCAAATTTCACTCAAGCAAGTTATACAGTGTTCCATAGGCAGTTGTATTATACAACTGCTGTACGTTAAAATGTACAATTACCAAATTCTTCTTTATAGGTTTGGTATGAGGCTGTTTTCACGAAATTGCCTCGGAAAATGTCCTTCTAATGGTGAAAAAAGTGAATTCTGGTTACTTAAAGGGTCGTTTACCGACAATAAGTGAGTTAGATAATTCAGGCACTATTGTTGTTCATATCCCGATTGACTCGTAACCCATCTCAGCACCCCCGCTACTACCATCTAAAAAAGCAATCGATCAAGCAAGCAAGTAAACACTGAACCATTTTTTACTTCATGCAGGTGATGTCCTGAATGACCATTTCCTATTAAGTAACCCCATATGTGGATTAATGATTGGTGTTTTGGTGACGGTCCTTGTCCAAAGTTCCAGCACATCAACATCTATCGTCGTAGCCATGGTATCAGCGGATATTAGTAAGTGTAGAAAGAACGCCCCCAGTGTTAAAAGAACCACGAAAAGATCATACATTGATTTTAAACGATAGACCTACAGAACGGAACATATTCAATTCCCGGGGCCCAATTAAGTCAAATGGAAAACACTTGAAAACCGAGACACTACCGGTTTTGACAATTATTTTTTTTAAATGCGGAAACATTTTTCATTGGTAATACGATAACCGCACGCAGGTCAATATATGTGTGTAATTTCTTTTGGCGATTGGACCAAAAATAAATCTGAAACCTGAAATGTTTGGATTGGAACTGTCCTCGTCAGTTATTGATAGAACTTTGGATTTACACAGGATAATAATAATTGCCCCTGAACTATAATAGAACGAAGCTTTGAGGAAAGTACAACTCAAAATATTCCATTGTTAAGAAACCAATATTGCCAAGGGTCAGTTTTACCACAACACCGAACTGGATTAAATACAAAGTATAGGTTTCTTAAGGGCTCAAGGTGGACAATGGACAGTTTCAAATGACCATGGTAATTAATTGCGGTTGATGCACAGCTATACACAGGGCATAGAAAGGACAGGAACTCTGGAGCCAGAAAATCTTCAAAGTGACAGAAAATTAACGATCTTGACTTGTAAAATGCAATTTAAAATATTGCTGTTTGTTTTGGTTTTTAAACGCCCATACTAATTTTGTCCAAACAGTCCTTACTGGCAGACAATTTCCGACATGCTCAGATTTGCTTTATTTGCTCACAGAAAGGCATGGGTAAAAATGCATTCAAATTCTGAAAATTTAAATTTAACATCCTGTGTTAATACGTGTTTTTTTAACCACACATTTTATTTTGAACTAACGAGCTATATGGGGTTATTTTTACCAACCAGCCCAAATTCAAGTCATAATTATACCGAGCAGCGCATAGTGCGGATTTATGCTGCTTGACAAATCGGGGATGGTCACAAGCTATACCGTAATTTACCGAGAAGCACAAATAGTCCACTCAATCTACGGTATGACCTGGACAAAATTGCTACAGAAGGTTTTCTTGCTGTAACTTGTTGTACAAACCCTCCCGAACAACATATCAAAAAGGTAGAAAAAATGAAGCATGGCAAGACATGCTAATTTGCATAAAAATATGTGCCATTTTTGCCTATATTTTGGTTATTATACAATATGGCAAGGGGACGACCCGATTTAAGTAAATAAAGTTTTCATCTTGTTAGAATGGTCTTCACCCCTAAACACCATCTGTAGAGTTTTGCGCTGATATTCAACCCGTTACCATGTGAGAGCTAAAAACATGATTTTCTTATAGCCCTATGTGTAAAATAAATATCGGTCCACCAGAATGTGGTACATTTTCGCTCATAACTTACAAACCAAATATCCTTTAGTCCTAAGATTTCACAGGGTAAATGAGAAAAATGGTAGCTTTCTTCAAAAATCAAAATGTTGACCACTCCGGTAAAATCTTGGAGTATAGGGACTATGCTATTAGCGATCGGCCCCCCTATAACTCTTGAGTCTTTCTTGCTGTCCAATATAGGACCCGAGGTACTTGAGGTCTAACCTTTTTTAATTGGGTACCGTGTGTAGTGCAGAGAGGTTGATGATTCTCTTCCTCATTGACGGTCATGTATTCCATTCCGTCTCTTTGGCATTTAGATGTAAGCTGACTTTATCTGCAGCATTCTCAAATGATGCTTTGTAGTAGATCTTGTGCAGCACATATGACCCCCCCCCCTTAGAGCTGCGTAGTCAAGGTCTGTGAGATGCTGACTTTGGTGACTTCTAGAATGCTTGACCACCTTTTTATGCTGCTGTCCTACCTATTACCCAGGCTATTACCAAATGACGCCCTTTTTTAAAATGTTCACATACTCAATGACCCCCATGTTCTGTCCTGCTATCCACTTTTATTACAAGTTTGCATAAAATTATCCACTTTTTAAAAGAATTTTGAACAATTTTATAATTTCATGGCAACAATTTTATAATTTCATGGCAATTTGAACTCTGGAAAAGAGGCACTTCCTATTTTAACGTCAGGTTTTAACATCATTGGCCCCCTTCTTAAAGTTTCATACTGGATGACCCCATTTTTATTCAGCTTGTGTACCGAATGACCCAGTATTTTAGCTTATTTTTGAGACCTGGGAAAGGACCCTATTTTTCACCTGGCCGAGGCACATATACCCATCACTTCGCATAGGGAGTGCCCCCCCCCCCGGCACTAGTTGACCCAATGTGTTTGAATAAATACTCTCTGATAATAATTTCTTAAATAAAGATCTCCCCATCCCGATTGCAGTCTGACAAATCATCTAGAATGCAAAATTAATTTTGGCGGGAAAATTGCGGCCATCTTGAATAATGAACATCACTTTCCACTTTTAATATATCAGTTGCAAGTGCTACACACCTTGCAGGCATAGCCATGCAAAACATGTTCAAATACTAACATAAAAAAGGAAAATCTCCCTAAAAACATGCATTTGTGAGCTATATACCTTTGTCGAAATGTGGGCGTATACGACCACGTAAGATAATGCAAATTAGCATGTCTTGCCAGGCTTCCCTTTTTCTACCTTTTGATATGTTGTTTAGGAGATCGTTTACTGCTAGTTAGAGCAAGAGAACCTTCTGTAGCAATTTTGTCCAGGTGTACCTAGTATTTTCATAGATTGAGTGGACTAAAAACGCCACATGGTTAAAAAAAAGTACAGACAGTGAGTGACTCTATTCACTAAAAGCAACGTGATGATTTGTGCTGCTCGGTAATTATCTCCCTCAATACGCCGATTCAAGTGAAATAATTTACCAAGCAGCATAAAACAAAACAGAATGAGTATCGCATGGAGGATAACAGATGGGTAACTCCCACGGGGCGGCGGCATTATTATTAATTTTGATACTTCAGTTCACTGGTGTAGAGCACGTTAGAATAAGACCGTTGTCAGATCAACTGGCTCACGCTAACTTTGGTTCGAACCACTGATCACATTGATCACAACACAAATCCTATGGCATCGGAACAGTTGCATGAGCCGAGGCTTGAACCAGTAACCAATGTATACTAACGTGCATTACATCAGGAGCGGTGCTTCCCGCTATTTGAAATCCCATCAATTTTTAAGGGGAAAATTATAAGTTGATAATATCTCTCAAACAGGGATTGGTTAGATTAAAGCATAATATGTCCACATATAGATTTTCAAGTAAGTTGGTTTGGTATGCAATTTTTCGTTACCAGTTCATGTGCCGGAGGCTATTCCGATAGTGATGGGCGCTAATATCGGCACCTCAGTCACCAATACCATTGTGTCTCTGGGACAGATGCAGGATCGCGACGAATTCCGGCGTGCTTTTGGCGGCGCTACTGTTCACGATATGTTCAACTGGTTGTCTGTAATCGTGTTCTTAATTATTGAGGTGAGAAGATAAGTTGATTATGAAAATATCTTCATCAAAATTGACATAAGTTGAGTTATTTCATACATTCAGCGAAACTGGAATCGGATATTTGATGAAAACAAAAGTTGAAAACAAAGGTAATAAAGTCAATGTAATTTACACTGCTGGGGATATGTGGGAACATTTTGTTTTCAAAACCGCAGCCAAACAATCCAGACCAAATTTGACAGAAATAAAAGATTTCAGTTAAAATTTTCTTGTTCCGAGAAAGAGGATTACGTTTTGCAATACCCTGTTCAAACGAAGAATTTGAAAAGTATCATGATTATAATCCTGTAAGTCACGCGTGCATCCAATCCAGATGCAAAGGTTTTTTATGTGACATCTATTCTAATTCTTTCTCCCTGCATGAAGAAGTAGCTCTGCATATTCAAATTCAAAACATAATTGCATCAATATCTTCCGATCAGGTCATCATTTCGGACTGGTAATTTGGCTTTTAAAAACTCCATTAGGCTACATTATTTCATGTTGCTTAAAGCAACATGAAAGGATTCTGAAAATGGTTTTAAAACAGCTTCAAGACAATGGTTACGACGTAATTGTCAATCATATTCCCCATTGTTCTTTATATTCCATTAACACTTTTTTATTCGATGTTTTTCACGGGTTCGCCCTCAGACAGGTTTAGATCTCTCAAGCGTTCGTCATGACGAACGCTTGAGAGTTCTAAACCAGTCTTTCGTCGGGAGAAGCGCTGACTTCATCAGGATAAAAATAACTAGTAATAGACATGTAGGTCATATTTTGTTTATACTGCTGCTCTAAAAAGGGTCGTGCTCACTACCGAAGAGCATCAGAAGGCAAGGGTTAATTCCTAGTTATTTTACCCTGATAAAGGAGAATTGATTCACGAAAGCTTGACCATTCTGAACCTGTCCGACTTAACCAATATTGTTATTCCCGTCGTAAACCCCTATAATTTCACTTCTTATTTCTCTGTACAGGTTGCATTCCACTACCTACAAAGCCTGACTAAAGCCATCGTGAACAGCTTCAATATTCCTGAGCGTGACATTGAAGTAAAAATACTGAAAGTGATCACAGACCCGTTGACCAAAGTTTTTATACAAGTATGTCCTATACTTCTATCATACATTGGGTAATTGTTCCGATATTGGCTACGGAAATCGCTATGTGCTCATGGTAGCCAAATTTGGACAAATGTTGTATCTATGTGTGTCTTAGTAAAAATTGTTAATCTAGAAGGTTAATACACCTGAACAGTTAGGATACTGTTATTGGCAAAGTCGACTTCCAAACCATATTCGTTGGGATCATATTTGTCATGGTCAACTCTGTGACTGTATTATGTTCCGTCAAATTTGCATAATGTGCATATAGATCCAACGATTTATAGCTAAGTATTTCTAAAAAGACATCCGGTTGTAGAGCTATTCTAATTTATAAAGCTCGTATCCAGATTGCTCAAAATTTCTCTCTCTAATGGGAGGACTGACATGTTCTCACATTAAGGAGTTGTAGCAACGAAAGTTCATTTTTTATGCCAAGCTTCGGTGAAAATGTTTCGATGATCTGATTTGCGAACAGGTCATTAAGCTACCATTTCCGTCGAAAGGATTGGAACGCTTGATATCGTCATCAAAATGTCCCTCCGCCCAAATGGTGACTTCTGGAAATGTAGTCTCAAGAAAGAACCCAACATTGATTGAGGTGCGTGGATATATGAAAAGGCTTCAAACTTCCCAAGACAATCGCCATGCATGTCATACCATAACCTAGTATGAGAAATCAACCGGTAAAAGAGTTAAAAGTCAAAACAGCAGAGATGTTCAAACACATTTTTGCCAACATTGTAACTCTATAAGATATCAGTTCATTGATCGATCTCTGAGTGCCATTTAGTATATATAATGCATCTTTTTTCTTCTTTTCAATTTTGTATAGATCGACAAGAAAGCAATTACAAAAATAGCAGAGAACACGATCTCGCGAGATGAGGCTCGTCTCCTGAAGGTTTGCAAGGACAAATCCTATTATGTCAATGGTACTTCATGTAAGTATTCGTGTTTTTTTTAATGTTCAAGAAAATACATGGTTTGGGAACTTTGCAATCCATAATGCCATCTTCAGCCATGATCTGCCCCGGGATCTGCCATCAATTATGTTGTTAAGAAGTAATCATAATTCAAAATGAATAAAAACATAGTCATAATAATTAAAAAAATGGATAAGAGAAATTGAAGTGACGGTTTGACGTCTATACGTCTTCAGGAACACGTATATGGAAGTCTGTAGTCGAAGATGTATAAATTATCTGCTAGGGGATTTGAGAATAGTTGGATTTTGTATATTAGACGACATCATTAACGTAAGACATTCCATGATCTGTTTTTCTATCTACAGGTGAATACGATCATTTATTCGCTCATTCCAACTTAACGGATTCCGAAGCAGGTGCGATCATGCTTGCTGTATCCTTATTCATTCTCTGTGTGTGTCTCTTCGCCATTGTCAAGATCCTTCATTCTCTGTTGAAAGGTAGCATAGCCATAATAATCCACAGATATCTCAACGCCGACTTCCCAGGCTACGCAAAGTATTTGACTGGCTATGTTGCGATTATTATTGGAGCAGTTCTGACATTTGTCGTCCAAAGTAGTTCCATCTTCACTTCGGCCATTACACCGCTGGTAGGCGTGGGCGTTATTACCCTGGACAGAATGTACCCTCTTACTCTTGGCGCAAATATTGGTACCACTGCTACAGGTGTTATTGCTGCTCTGGCGAGTTCTGGTGGCAAACTCAAGAACGCCATTCAAATCGCTCTGTGTCATCTTTTCTTCAATATTTCAGGTATAATCGTGTTTTACCCCATTCCGTTTATGCTGTGGCCTATCCCAATGGCCCAAGTACTTGGTAATACTACGGCAAAATACCGTTGGTTTGCACTAGCTTATCTTGCTCTACTGTTCTTTCTCTTGCCACTGTTGGTTTATTGGTCTTCCTCTTGCAATGCCCTTGGGGCTCTTTTCCGTTTTTCTCTTACCTTTTTTATTATGTGATAGTAAATTATACTAATATGTCCTCAAAGAAAAAAACCTCACGGTTACCGGGAAAAATTGAAAACCTGGGACTTCTTGCCAATCTGGTGTCATTCATTGAGACCTTACGATAGCCTGATGAGATGCCGGTGTTGTCCGTGTTATGATGGATGTTGCCGCAAGCCTCTAGACGACCGAAGACCAGAATCCCATAGTTATCCACAGAACGGTTACAGAATAGTACTCACGAACGTTAACAAGAATAGTCACGTCAACGTCGCTTATGAAACAAGTATGTGAAAAAAACTGTGGCCGGGTCGCGGGTATCAGCATCGTTGCCTGCCACTAAGGTCACTGACCAGAGTAACTACAACACTGTGCCTATTTCTAATGTAAACTTTGCGAGAGCGCCAGTCTTCAATAGTCTAAAATTACATTTCATATTATCCTTAACCTTAAGTGACCAAGGGGGGGGGGGGGTTCCTAGGGACCCCCAAAATTGTTTTCGCGGCTGGCCGCTTTAACCGCGTTGGGATTTTTGCGCCGAAATTTTTGTAATTGTCAGGCTTTTAAATTGCTTGTCAAAATTTTTCATATACCACAATATTGGCGCAGCCTTAATGAGTAATTAGTGGTGGGTCCCATGTAACCCCCCCTTGGGCACTAACGGAAGTCATTTCAGAATTATTTTTAAAAATAAGAATAATAAACCAAGAACCAAAGCTTTTTTTTGCTGATATAAGTTCACACATACATGTAAGTAAACAATTATTAGTAACATTAAAAAAAAATTAACCATTTATGTGCTGAAAACAAACATTTCATCATGGATGTTGCCAAACCGTTCTCTGTTACAAACATCTCTGGAAATGACCGTGCATGTTGCAACACCCGTAAAAAAGTATAGGATTCCCTAAAACTGCTAGTTTTTGTGTTAAATATATGTAATTTGGGTCTTCCTAGAATAGATATCAACATAAAATAAGTTTTCAAATGTTTGGTGTAAGCGCAAGGCCCATTTTAATTTTCCGTCTTTTTTTTCCCCCAATTTTCGCGTGTTTTGAAAACAATGTTTTGCCCCTATTTGCAGCCAAAATAACAATTTCATTTTTTGTTGCTGATTTGTGGGTTGTCTTATGACCCTTCACATGTGGTATAATTTCATGCAAAAATTCCCCTGGGAAGTTTTTTCTTAGGGGGGGGGTGTCCCCATGGAACCCCCCCCCCCCCCTTGGGCACCAACGGAGTGAAAACCCCTTGGTCACTTAAGTTTCAGAGTCAACAAGTACATTAACATACATTTTTGTCACTTTAAAAATTTATTTTACATATATCTCACATTAAGAGGCAATATGCAGGTACATACCTAAACAACAGAAATCTTTCAGATCGAAATAGGCTCCTTCGCTATTTCGGTCACATATGTGATTTCTATAGCCGGTCCGCTATGCGACCCGGCAAAAGAAACATTGGATACTAAATGTTAATTGATTGTGCCATAAAGATGTTATTTGAAAACAAAATGTGCCTTAAGTCTAATCCAGTTGGTAGTTTTTCTTTTTACTCAACAGTTTGGAAATTGTTCTTTACCCAAGCTATAAAATTTTTAAACACAATCATACACCGTTTTAAATATGTAAGCTATGAGGAACAGCCTCTTCAGATTTCTTTGCAACTCGAGCAAAACGTTTGAAAAAGAATTGTCTGAGTGGATGATTGGTTAATGCACTTTTTCTGAAAATAAGACCGCACCCCCTTAAGGCTAACATGCTTTTTAGCAAAACTAGCCTATCTATGGCCAGCTCTCTTCTTCTTCAGAAGATTCCATAGAGATAATAAAATACGTTAGAATTTATGTGGGTGCATGGAAATCCATTTAATTGGCTATAACTAAAACTGCGACACATCAAAATTATTAGTATATGAAGATATGCTTGGACCGAGCAAAACACTTTCTTTTCTGACCATATAGCTGATAGAATCGCCCACCTCCCTTAAATTACTCCCACCGAATAAGAATGCTCACAAATATTTATTGCACAGACTATGCAAAACATAATTTATTCTTGGTGTCGAACCAGCGTTAGAGAATTGGTTCATATGTACCATCCCGCCGGACCTCATCGGAAATTTATTTGTGAAGTTTGAGGAAACATTAGAGAAGGACAGATTCTGTTTCAACTCTGTACTTTTTCCAACATTTTGCCCCGGTTAGCAGGATTTTTTAACTTGCAATCCGGGACTTTTTTGGTACTGACTGCGTTGGTTACGTATGTCGACAGTATCAGACTGGAACCCACTCCAGAAACTAAAGCTAGTTAATAATCGTAAATTGACCAACCCACACCCTTACTGACGTGCATTTAATTGTCTATCCTGCTCATCTTGGGCTCAAGCGGCTCATCAAGTGGAAATTTCCTTCCCCAGCAAGGATTTGATCATCTGACTTTGATGGTCGGGAAAAGATGCTCTCTGCTAGGTTTGATAAAAGCCACGCTTTGTTAGAGGGTTGTCAATATTTATATTGCAGAATATGATGTAGTTTGTAATATTTACAAGTACTACTCTACTGATCTTTATTGTTATTTACAAACTGGCAAAAGAAAGTCCCAAGGTATTTATATAATATATGTGCACCCACCCCCGAATAGCGGTACCTTAATTATCTAATGAAAATTTTAATTTGAAGTAAAGGAGTGCAATTAGCAGCTAAAAGAAAATGTTTTTCCTACCAGTAGCTTGATTCATCTCAACTGCTGCAACTCATTATTTTACGGATTTCTGAGAACAATTTAAAACCATCAGAGATTTCCCGAGAGGGCGCCCTCAATTTCAAACAATTGTGTTTTTTTCATAAACATAATGGTTGTCCATACTAAATAACTGCTTAAAAATCGAAGCCTTCATATAGTAAAATTGCAACTTTTTATAATTTCTCGGATCCGGAAATTAAGTTATACCATATCCTATGGCCCGATATATACTAAACACATCCAGTTTACTGCAATGGAAACGAAAAATCCGATACATCTCGCTCGAACTCTGGAATTGGGCAGTTTAGGTGACTATCTTTAGTTCTTGACCCTTTTTCAATAAATTCACAAAAAATTATATTTCAAACATCTCTGAGTCGGTCTTTAATTTAAATCTCAAGAGTCATGACAGTTCGTTGCATGAGTTTTGAATATCAATTAAGTGTGGTTTTTAGAAAATGCGGTATTTGCCAGCAGTTTGATGAGGCATCCAAGCTACTGGTATGAAAAACATAATTTTTTTGCTTTCAATTTGCATTCCTTTACTGCAAAGTTAAGTGCAGTTTCCACTGTAACAGAATAACATTCAGTCTGTTTTGGACTGCTTCAAACCATTGGCAATTTAGCTACTACATTTTACATCAATTTAAAGCATTTTTTTCACAAAACATTCTCGTTAAAGCAATATTATCACATTGTTTTGAAGGAGCGCCCCCAATTTTCAAAATCTTTGATATTTGTTGGCACAGTTACGGGTTGGATTGTCTAGGAAACTATAAAACCTGCGACAGAG
The DNA here is from genome assembly GCA_023653785.1 of Ophioderma brevispina. Taxonomy (NCBI): domain Eukaryota; kingdom Metazoa; phylum Echinodermata; class Ophiuroidea; order Amphilepidida; family Ophiodermatidae; genus Ophioderma; species Ophioderma brevispina. The sequence continues at coordinate 22,420 of JAMKCH010002945.1, read as the reverse complement.
AACGGCTAAAAATGTGCATTTATCATTAAAACAAGCGATTTTGTATTAAAATTGGGATCCCAGATTGGACTTAACGGCAGAAGCTGGAAATTCTACGTTTATGTCCGTCCATGATGAAATTAGTGCCACCGCCGCACGAGAAATAGGCCTCAAAACTTGAGACTTGCTGAACTATTAAAACAAACTAATGGATTACGTAGACACGACATGGCGCTATTTTCCGTCTAATTTCACATTGTAAGGCCGTTTCCACGGCCGTTGAATTTTATCGGGGATCCCCGATAATAATTATTCAGGTAGAAATTCCTTCGTTTGTGACACCTAGACATTTTCGAGCTTAAACATTCACAGGTATAGTTTACTACCAGTTACCAATGCAACCGTGTTAAAATCTTCCAATGTTTGAAAATTGGGGGCGCTCTTCAAAACTGTGCTAATCTTGCTTTAAATGATTAATTGCAAATTACTTGAGCTTGGTAACTTAATGAGTGTATATGGATCCATATTGACTTGTAATAAAATCCTTCGTTTGCCTGGTTTGAAAGTCAAAAACAGTCTGAATTTCCTTCCGTTGCCGCGGGAATTGAGTGCCTCTTGTCCGATGTATCCTGAGTAACCATGCAGTCCGAATTATAATTTCTTGCTCCTACTTCCGATTTCCTGATGAGTCAGAGCCACATCTGACAAAAGCTTGATTACCAGTGGTCGGCGGCCACGGGGGGGGTTGGGGGGGGGGGGGGGGGGGGTTTGCCCCCCTAATTTTTTTTTCCTTCCCCCAGCTTTGCGCCCCCCCCCCGGCCGACAGAAAAAAAATGAAGGATTTTTGCAAAATTCAGCGATTTGGGGCGAAAATCACAAATTTTGACAAAATCAGCATTTTGGGCCCAAATTGGTTTAAATCTCAAATTTTTGATATTTCCCATTCCCCCCCCCCTGCCCATAAGTTTCCACTTTTTCCCCCACCCCAAAAAAACATCGCTGCTTCCCCCCCCCCCCCCCCCCCCGTTTTTCCCCCAGAAAAAGTGGTCTGGTGCCGCCCTTTTGATTACTTTTCGTACTTCGACGGCGACTCGTTGAACTACCCTCGTGTTTGATTCCCGGCGTGAAAGCCTATCAGTATATGTATAATGCATGTGATGTCTGTTATGAAGTTATTTTGTATGTTTTTAAGTTGTTTGTTTTTAAGTTTGTTTTTTTTGTGGGGCCGCCAGCTATAGCTGCAGGACCACACTTAGCATCCGTTTGTGCCGGTGTGTGTGTGTATGTTATGTGTGTGATGTGTTTGTCACAAATTGTTATTTTTTTTTAATTGACCTCAATTGACAGTTTGCACTCAATTGGCACCAACTTGTGTCATAGGTGCGCATGGGATCCGTCATATGTTTTAATGGGTAAAGGTCTGTTGAAAGGTCAAATGTTCATGTGAGGTCAGGTTGAAAAATGGCTAAAAAGTACACTTCCTCTAAATTGAAAACTTGAAGTCAATTGGAACCAAACTTTTGTCATAGGTGCTCCATGCGATCCCTCATATGTTTGATGAGATCAAAGGTCACGTGCCAGGGGTCAAGGTCATGTGGCCGGCCCACAGCTTATATTCTTTGAATATAGCGACGGCGAAAGCCGAGAACCGCGCCATTCTAGTTAAAGTTTTTGTCTTGGAAGATGTACTCCATGAGACTGACATAACACAATTTGTGTTGAGTTGTTGATCTTCGCAGCAATTATGTTTGCAATATAAAATCGCTTTCAATGATTAAGTCCTATAGTTGTATTTTTATGATATTTTATATAAGCAATAAAATGTATTCCGATAAATGAAATTATTGTAAACAGTTGTTGATAAATTTTGTAATATTGACGGGTTCAGCCATAAAACGAAATATTTACGACGTAATCGGTCTAAACATGGATGTATATTAAGGACAGTGTCAACCCTGAGTTTCTGCGTATCTATTTTGGTTTGTAACTTTGCAAATATTTGATTATTGTATGTAAAAGTATACATTTCTAGAAAGAAAATTGGATGATGAACCCGATGGTGGCTCAGATTAATGTAAAACTTTCCGTATTTTGAGAAAAATACTAAAAAAACATGATTTTGCCCCAAATTTTTCAGACAGCATAACAAAAACAATTTGAATTTTCATAATTTCTTATGTTATTTTTTAGAAACAAGACAAATTTGTCTAGGGACGGTTTTTTCATTCTCTTAAAATAAAGCTTACTTTTCGAAATATAAGGGGAAATGTCTAAAAAGTGTGATTTTTACCTTTTCCAAATTTTGAGTATATATTGGAGAATATCTTTAGTTAGAAATCGAAAAATGAAAAATTGAGAAAACCGTCCCTAGAGAAGACCGACTGCTATCGTAGGAAAGTTAAACCTTACCTTTTACTTCGGTATTTTTGGAGTTATCTTGTCTGAAAATTTGCCAAATTTTGCGAAAATTGAACATAGAGAAAATCCATGTTTTAGTAAAAAAGGGGCTTTTCACGCCATTTCAAGCTGTCTCTTTCTCAAATAACTTTATCTTTGAACTTCAAAATTGACTATGTTGTGCAAGTGATGGAAATACACCTTTATGCACTATTGAATCAAACATCCTTTGTCTCTAACTCCAGAAATCAGAAGAAATTGAAATTTCATCTGGTCTGAATTAGCGCTTTGTTTACATTTTCAAATATTATTTTTCGTTTTTCCAAGATGCGTTCGCGCAAAAGTACATTAAAACACGCGCACGCTTCATTACGCAGTAAAAATTCACCGCGCGACGCGATGCTGCGCCTTGCGACTGCCGGCGTAAAATGTGCTTAAATTCCCGCCGTTAAGACCATGCGGTTTTTAGTGACTTTAAATGGTCACATAGCTGTTTTAAATCGGCAAATAAATACAGCTCAGGATTGTCTGCAGTGGATAACCTTTGTTGGTAACGATAGAACACAGGTTGATGTTTAAAATGGTGCAAAAATCCGAAATTCGTGTGAAAACAAAAGCACTAGGGTTGACACTACCCTTAAAGACTCAGTTGAACATTATTTATGTTTACGTTAATTGTGATAAGGCTGTCGGATCTGATTTGAAAACTTCAAATTACCGGGGGCATGAAAGTATGAAACTGTCGCAAAAGCTCGCCAAAATGGCTGAATTTTTTGCAGATTTTGCAGACTTAACCGGGAGGCGCGCGCGCCCCTCCGCCCCCTCCCCCCTGGATCCGCGCCTGTAATGGGGCAATCTACACGGCAGCGCAGATCCAGATCGGATCCGTTTCCCCGAGATCCAGATCACGGGAGACCGTTTAAGAACGATACACGGCGCAGTGAGTGAGAAAGTACAGCGCCCTTTCGAAGCGTAAAGTGTACAAATGCTACGCGTAACCTTGGTGATCGAGGAATACTTTACGCGTAACCTAAAAGTAGGCGCTTAAAGTGCAGCGACACTAACCAAGCGTGTATACACCATGTACGCGTTGCAGATCTGGATCAAGTTTGGCCATTGCCCGTGTAGACGCAAACTGGATACGAGATCTGGATCCGATCTGGATCTGCGCTGCCGTGTAGATTGCCCCCATGTTACCGATTACAATATTTAATATTAGCAGTAAATTCAAAAGTGTAGTGATTTGGATTTTAATATTTTGTTTCCAAAAAATAAACCAGTTTCCTGTGCGTCATGCTCAATTGAAAAGTTATCACATTTTTATTTCTGTAAACTGTATTTGCGTTGAAAAATAAATGCAAACTAAAATCATTATAAAGCAACTTTTAAAAGAAATTGCATTCTGATTCCTATTGTGTTACGCAATATCCAAGATTTAAACATGTGTAGATGTAAGATGTATAGATATAAACATATTTAGACATAAAGGTCCGTATTCAGAAAAGTTTTTAAGTACTATTAAACAAACGTTTATATCTAAAGTAGTGAAGTAGATAGGGATAATATATTGAACTACAGTAAAAGCATCAAATATGTCGTATTTTACCAAAAGAAATAACGTTCTGCACTAACATAATATTATATACTTAGAAAAAATACCCTTTTTTCTTAAATTTAATGAATTATTATCCACCTCACTACTTCAAATTACGATTGTTTGGTTAAACGGTTGTCAAACATTTTGGAATACGGGACGAAGTGTTTGGGTATTAAAATGTTTAAAAATATGGCACACATAGTGTTAAGAAAAGTGATAATATCTAATAACTGCTTGGACTATGCGAAGTCTTTCATGAATTTTTTCGACCATCCATTGTACATGTCAATATCAAAAAATCCTTTCTACACCCAGAACTATGTATAGTTAATCTTAAAAAGAAAAACGAATGAAAGAAACGTAATATAACATGACGTTGGGAACTGTTGAGTTTAAGGAACACCCATATACAAGAAACGAAAATTGTATTTCGTCTGTTTTAAAGGTACTCGTACTTTAGTTAGCTGTATGCTTTTGGTACGATATGGTAAAGTTCTAACACTGTTTTTAAATGTATATATAGCAGAAGAATAAAATATATTTCTATTACAAATACCGACACTTTACCGATTTTCTTTCTTGCTGTTAATTATCCCTATATACTCTCAAAGTGTTTGCAGCTTTTGCAATGGTTCGTAGGCCTAATCTATCGGCGTGAATGGTTGTAGGGAGGGGGCAAATCCTAATATTCCATTGCAAACTGACATCTCATGCTATAAAAACGTTCCCTATCTGGGTAGCTTCTATGGACCATAAGTAACATTCCTAGGGTGGACACGTTTTTCAATCAGCTGCACGGGGGGTGTTACGAGGGGGTCAAGTTACTATGGGGTCAAATGTTTAAACTGCTCCAAATCTAATGTAATATAGCTCAAATTATTCCTTAGGTAACCAGGAGTAAAAAAGTCAATTTGATCACATGCGTGTGGTGCTTCCTTTCCAAGATATTTGGGAAAATAGGCTAAAGGTCATTTGTTTATTCAAGAAAGGTCAATATTTGTAATACCAAGATTTCTTTGTAAAAAATATCAAAAAAAATATTTAATTATACTGATTCAAAATATGCCTTTTATTTTGCATAGGGTTGGTTCCCTTTAATAGGGAGGGGTGTAGTGTCCCTATCCCCATAGAGTCCTACAGGGAAATTTGAACCCCTTCCAGTATAACAAGAAGATGAAGCCAAAAATGCAAAAGCATTTCATATTTGGAATCAGTATCATTAAACATTTCTAAAAAATATTTTTACAAAGAAATCTGGGTATTACAAACATTGACCTTTCTTGAATAAACAAATGACCTTTAGCCTATTTTCCCAAATATCTTGGAAAGGAAGCACCACACGCATGTGAACCAATTGACTTTTTTACTCCTGGTTACCTAAGGAATAATTTGAGCTACATTACATTAGATTTAGAGCAGTTTAAACATTTGACCCCCATAGTAACTTTACCCCTCCTCTTGTAGGTCCCGTGCAGCATATTTATTTACGTGTCCACCCTGGGGTGTTTATTTGATCCATCTAAACTATTTGACATGCATATTTTTTTATAGCATTGCGATGCAGGTTGGCCTTGCCTGCCCCCTAGGTATTGAGTGAGTGAGTTGGGTGGACGGGTGGTTGAGTGAGTGGGTGGGTGAGTGAACGAGGGAAGCTCTTGACCCCTATAAGGCACGCCAACCCGGTACACAGGAGTTACATACTCTAAAAGATCCGCCGTTTTTTACGGTGAAGCCGTAAAATAATTACGGTTATTTACATTCAAAATTTTACGGTTTACGGTAATTTTGCGGTAAAATACCTTAAATCCTGTTGAAATGTATGCCATATTGCCCATCTAATCATAAGGATTCCAAAAATGTATAGTTTGTACCACCTACGACGATTGGTTTTGGAGTTATAGGGTAAAAATGTCAAAATGGTAAAAAGGTCAATCTCAATTTGTACAGGGGTCAACATTAAAAGTTACTCTGATTATATTTTAAATAAGTTTGCAAATTATTGTCGGAGGTAAGAGGACTCCAAAAAGTATAGTTTTGATTATGTTAAATGTTTCCTTGCGGAGATAAGGGTCAAAGAAGGTCAACACCAATTGCATTATGTTTCCCTTATTTTGACACATTAAGCTTGATGAACAACTTTCAATTTTACCAAAATTGGAGCAACTTCTGATTTTGACCCCTGTACAAACACAAATTGACCTTTTTTAAAATTTTTGTCATTTTACCCTGGAAATGGAGTACAGACTTTTTCTATTGATAAATTTTAGTCCTTAGCCAATACTTCTTGGAGGGTGTGCAAAATTGTGTGCAGTGGCATTTAAAAAACAATATGGGCCCCATACCTGAAATCATTAAACTCTGTCTTTCTGACAGACAAACTTTTGCTTCTGTTCCCATATTTATAAGTACGACGGATCCACGTAACTCAATCTGTAATAATGATACAATGTTGACCTAATACACTCTACAGTGCAATTTACAGTAAAATACTTTAAAAATGTTGGTACTTGGCTGTAATTTGGAAACACGAGAAAGTACTGTAATAGTACATGAAATGGCTTAAAATGTAAATTTTATCTCCAATTTTCGTGGCCTATATTGACTAACTTTAAAACTGAGCTCTTATATATTCGAAAATTAATACAACGATGAGGCGTTCATGTTTCAGTCTGTTTTGATATGAGAAGTCAAAGTGCGATTTGGTAAGCCCATACATTGAATAGTGATGTGTAAAATTAAATTGGTCGACATAATAAGTTTTCGCTCATAACATCCAAACCAAACATCTCTTAGCCCTAAAATTTCAATGAGTATAAGTGAGAGAAAAAGTAGCTCTCTTCAGACAATATTTTGATCGCTTACCGTATAATCTGAAGTCCTCGGTGGGGACAAGACTATCCGTAGCGATCGGGCAGGCACGGACCTAAGTCATCAGTCATCCATAGTCATTTTTTCCAAATTCAAAATGTCAATTTTGCCTCTAAATTGCTACACTGCAAAAACAGTGAAATTAAACACTTTTCTAAACATTATTTTGCACCACGTTTCTAAATATTTTGAAATGTCTGTTTAATATCTAAACACCTTATATCTAAACATGTTTAAAATCTAAACACGTTGAGGGATTTGACATTAGGTGTTTATACATTTGATGCCAAGTGTTAGGAATTAAACATGTAAAATTTCTAAACACTAATTTGCAGCACGTTTCTAAACACTGATTTTGCAGTGTAGTGTTGGGTAACAACACCTTATATTACCGTTCTTTGTGAAAACAGTAAAGCATTTTAAAGCGGTCTTGAAGATGTCATTTACAACTGTTTCTAGACCTGAAAAAAGGTCGGATCCCGAGTTTTATTAGTAAACAATGCATGAAAATCGCCATTTCTTGACAAATACGGCGAGTTGAGCTTAGTCACTTAACACATGAGTTTTTACTGCACTGAAAACCTAAATTGGTCAGCATTACTAACTTTAAGTTAGTCCAGATGGTGCCCGTTTTGACTAACGTAATGCTAGTCAAACAGGCATGACTAACATTATGTGACTAGCATTACCTAGTCCTGCATGCAGGACTAACTTGCATGACTAACATCAACATTAGTCATGCACGCTTGACTAACCAGCTTGACTAGCTTGGAGGTTAGTCATGCATGCATGACTAACGTAGGCTAGTTGCATGAATAGTTTATGACTAACTTAACTAACTTTAAATTAGTCCAGATGGTGCCCATTTTGACTAACATAACGTTAGTCATGCAATTCAAAGCTAGTCTGACTAGCATGCATGTCAAACTAGTCAAGCTGTTATGACTAACTTGCATGACTAACAAGCTGGAAGAGGTGGAGATTATGGAACAAGTTAGTCAATCCATATGATGATCAAACAAGTCATGCACCTCATTACACGTTAGTCATACAGGTCTGACTAGTTTAGCAACGTATAAGCTAGCAATGCAGTCTTGACTAGCTTGACAGGTGGGGTTGACTAACGTCTTGTTAGTCAGTCCTGCATGACTAGCCTCTCTGACTAGTTTAAAGCTAGTCATGCAAGTACATGACTTGTTTGTGTTTTCGGTAAAATTTCAATACAACATGCAAAAATAAAAAAAAATAGGGGCCGCATTTGTTACATTTTGAAGAAATCGTTGATAGTGGCTTTTACAAACCATACACTTTTTGGAAATCCCTTATAGATGACAATAGGTAATTACATTCAACTTGATTGGAGCATTTTAAAAGTTTTTTTTTCTTGAGAACTTTGAGGGGGGCTTTAGCCCCCAAAGCCCCCCCCCCCCCGGTACGCCAGTGGCGGACTTACTATACACACTACACAACAAACAACGTTGTACTTTTGAAGAAATCGTTGATAGTGGCTTTTACAAACGCATACATTTTTGGAATCCCTATAGTGGCGGACTTACTTATACACACTAAAATCAAACACTTCACCATACATTTTGAATAAATCGTTGATAGTGGCATTTGACAAACCATACATTTTTGGAACCCTATAAGACAGTATGTCATACATTTCAACTTTATGGAGGCATTTAAAAGTTTGACCCCTGTGTAACCTTAAATTGGCCCAATTAAAAGTGATACCACAATTTGAGAGTACTAGCATTGATATGTAAGTATAAGTACGTGGGACCATAGGCGTGCCCAGGAGGGGGGCTGGACTAAAGATGTTGGCATTACAAACTATTACTACCGCGCCCGGGACATATTATGCATTGTATGCTTACAATCTATACGTACGGTGGTTTGGAGCAAAGGTACCTATGGGTTTTAGAGATGTTTTGAGACAAATTAGGTATCATACGAAAGCTAAAAATCTAAGAAATCCATCAGTCTAGATTATATTTATGAACGGAATTTCTCAACGACAATTTTAAGGACTGAAACTAGATAAAATTCTGTCAATGGATATCGCCATTGTTTAGGGGAGAGTCGGGTAATGCCGAACGCGGGGTAACCCCGAACGCAGTGATTTCGCTATATTGCGAAAGGAGGGAGACCGTGTTACCACCCTATGGTGTTAGCTGCCTTTGGACTTAATTCAAATGTAAACTGACCAATATGGAAATCTCGTACATTCTCGCGAGAATTCCAAAAGACACTTTTTAGTGAAAATGAATATTCGGAACATTATATTTCTGGATGGCATATCACATCTACAAGAAGAGAGTGAAAGGGGTGTAATAGTTTAATAGGACTAGGGTTTATTCACAATTAAAAACACGTACAACGAGGGGCGCGTCCATGATGAAGTTTATGAAAGTAACGAGATTACAAACATCACTTGGTTTGGGGTAATCCCGAACGACCCGTTTCCATGGCAACCAATATAGGTGTGTCCATCTCATCTACATAATTTGAAACTCTCATCGAGCTTTTCAATATACATTATTATCATAACTTTATGTTGCGAGAAACAAAAATTGCTATTTTTATCCCTATGTGGCTGCCATTGAAAAAACACGTTCGGCATTAGCCGTGAGGTGTCGGGTAATCCCGAACGACGCCATTTTTTGTTTTGATAATAACTTCTTTCTAACAGGTTTGAGTTAAGAAGAACATGTGTATAGTTAGAGTTTTGCTTACACTATTTAATTATATATGGTTATCTTTACCAAACCTTGTTTTACCATGGACTTATTGGCTTCAATCGAATGGTGTTCGTCATTACCCGACTTACCCCTATAGATTAGGATTACATGTTCAAATACTGGACAGGTACCTATGTAAAAGTGACGTGTTACTAAATGAATTTGGCATGTTAAGAAAGCTAAGGAATCAGACTTTAACATAAGCTTGTTTATCTTGTGAGGTTTAATATCACGGCAAAATTATGAGCTGAGGAAATCACTAGTGTGTACAAAATCCCTATACCCGAAATGTGCTTCTTGCATGCTCTCTCACACTTGTATGGAAGATGTCCTGCAATAGTTTGTAATGGAACCATGCTGAGAGCGAAGCGAGCGGAGCGACTAACGGGTGGGGTCCAGGGGCCCGCCTTAGGGCCCCTGGTGGGGGTCCAGGGGGCAGAGGCCCCGGAAGGTCCTGAGGTTTTAGGGTTTTCAAGACCTCAAAACGCCTTTCCTTGCGTACTTCTTCCGACACTTTTTGATCCGCATTTGCATGAAAAAATCAAATAAATCATTCTTTTTCTTCTTCTTTTCTCCTTCTCATTTCCTCTTTTTTCTTTCTCCTTCCTCTTTCTTCCTTCCTCTTTTTTCTTGAGAACTTTGAGGGGGGCTTTAGCCCCCAAAGCCCCCCCCCCCCTGGTACGCCAGTGGCGGACTTACTTATACACACTAAAAACAAACAACGTTTACATTTTGAAGAAATCGTTGATAGTGGCTTTTACAAACCATACATTTTTGGAATCCCTATAGATGGACAATATGTCATACATTTCAACTTGATTGGAGCATTTTAAAAGTTTGACCCCTGTGTAACCTTAAATTGGCCCTATTAAAAGTGATACCACAATTTGAGAGTACTAGCATTGATATAGAGGGTTCATACTAACTACCAATGGTGTTAAACCCCCGGGGTTAAACCTTTTCTCTAGTGGGGGGGGGGGTAAACAAACGCCTTAAATAAGGCCCCTATGATATTCTGCTCTTGCTCTACGTGTATACTATAATAGTGAAATTAATGAAACTACTAATTATACTATAGTCATAATCCCTTGGTGACTAAATTGAATATACCTGTATTAAACTCAGCATAGGCCTATTCGTGGCGATACTTGTGTCCTTGAAATATTTTGAACAAAGAATCATATATAGGGCCTATGATTTATTTTTCTCCATTTATGTTTCTATTAGATTATGTTCACATGTTAATCAAATGGCTAGCATTCATGCATGCAGTTACATATAGCATACATATCAAAAGAGTCGATTGCAGAATGTTGATTGGTCGGAACTTTACTGACATTTTTTCGGTTCTACCTTCATGTAAGAGGATTGTTCCATGGGGTGATCGGTGTGAACGTAATCAACATCCCCGGGGGGGGGGGGGGGGGGGGGGCCAGTCCGTGCCCATAGACGACAAGACGGAATAAAGTGTGAAACTAATGTTGCGCGAAGAGTCAACTGAATTGAGTGCCCTATTAGGCCTATTTACCGGCATGTAGCCGGACTATAAGTACGTGGGACCATAGGCGTGCCCAGGAGGGGGGCTGGACTAAAGATGTTGGAACCATGAGAGCGAAGCGAGCGGAGCGACTAACGGGTGGGGTCCAGGGGCCCGCCTTAGGGCCCCTGGTGGGGGTCCGGGGGGGTCCAGGGGGCAGAGGCCCCGGAAGCTCCTGAGGTTTTAGGATTTTCAAGACCTGAAAACGCCTTTCCTTGCGTACTTCTTCCGACACTTTTTGATCCGCATTTGCATGAAAAAATCAAATAAATGTACCATAAAATCATTCTTTTTCTTCTTCTTTTCTCCTTCTCATTTCCTCTTTTTTCTTTCTCCTTCCTCTTTCTTCCTTCCTCTTTTTTCTTGAGAACTTTGAGGGGGGCTTTAGCCCCAAAGCCCCCCCCCCCGTACGCCAGTGGCGGACTTACTTATACACACTAAAACAACGTGGTCATTTTCCGGGGTCAGTAGTCAACTATGTACACTACTCTGAATAATTATAGTGGTTAAATATAATTAAAAAAAACACTGGGGAAATGGCTAGTAAGAATAAAATGTTTCCTGAAGCGATGGTATGGTCCGATGTGCAGAATTGAACCCCGGCATTTAACATCGGCAGATTTGAAATTGTAGATTGAACATCTTGGGTCCGTTTAGATGTGCAATGACAACATCCCGACAACATTCAGGTTGAAACTTCCTCACAAACTCAAACAGAGAAAACATGCCCGGTATACACACGTAGTTCGAGAGTAAGCTGAACAAAATTGTCATTCAAACACATTTCAAGTAGATGACCTTATAAATAATATGATGCACTAAGCAGAATCATAATTTGCAGATTCCACTCAAAGTTTGTCAAATTGACTATTATACATGCATGTGTACGCACCAACAATGGATGCATCTGATGAAGATAAAGGCAAATTCTACGAACAGCTACAGTCAGTAGTTGAGAAAGTTCACAAACAGGATATGGTGCCTCATAACAGGTGTAGGATGCAAAAGTTGGGGGAGTAACAACATTGATAAAGATATGGGTAATGGGGAAGCATGGTATTGGGAACATCAACAGTAACTGGAGAAAGACTTCCTGACTTTTGCGGGGTTTGAACAGTTATGTAATAACAGAGGTCCTTTATTTCCACATAAAGATATTCATAAACTCCACCCGCAGACATCTTCTGACAAGAGGACTACAAACCAGATTGACCTGTTCTCATCAACAGGAAATATAGGTCATCAGTGAAAGACACCAGAGTAATGAGGGGTGCAGATGTCGGAAGTGACCATCAACTTGTTAGAACCTAAATCAAGCTCAAACTCAAGAAACAGATCACCAAGTCAAACCAAAGGATGAAGTATGATGTAAGCAAATTGCAAAACCAAGAGACAAAGAAACAATTCTCAATTGAACTTAGGCACAGATTCGCCGCACTGGAAGCAACGCCAGAAGAACCTGACCTACAGCAAAAATGGGATAATTTCAATAAAGCAGTTAATCAGACAGCCAAAAATGTCCTAGGAATCAAGAAAAAGAACCAGAAACCATGGATAAGTGGAAAGTCATGGAAGAAGGTGGAAGAGAGGAAACAAATCAAGCTCAAGATGGAGAATGCAAAGTCAACCAGAATTAAACAACACTTACAATCATCATACAAAGCTAAACAAGGAAGTAAAATATAGTGTCAGGGCTGACAGGCGGAAATGGATGGATAACCTAGATGATGATGCACAAAGGGCAGATGAAAATGGTCAAATGAAACAACTGTGATGACATTACAAAAACGATATGTAATGACAAACCACGCCACCGCTGCGGGGTAAAAGACAAAGCAGGCACACTCATCACAGATGAAAAAGGCACAGAAGGAAAGAAACAATTGGAAGGGATATTGAATAGGGAATTCCACAGAACCCAGTTGAAATAGAGGAATACTAACATACTTGAGCGTGATAACATTACACAGAAGCAATTAGTAAAGACGGTTTGATGCAATTAAAAAGCTTAAATGGGAAATCCGGTGGACCATAGAATATGATCACACCTGAGTTGTGGAAAGCAGATATTCAGACCATAGCCGACATACACAACATCATAAATGACATTTGGAACCAAGAAATCACACCTCATGCCTGGAAGAAAGGACTGATAGTTAAGCTGCCAAAGAGGTGACTATCTGATTGGGACATGGAGAGGATATAACCCTCCTCCCCAATTTGCCAGCAAGGTGTGAGGAAGATCCTGCTTAAACAGAATTAAATGTTGGCATAATGAGAAGTTAAGACCAGAGCAGGCTGGATTTCGAGAGCGAAAAAAAAAATAAAAACATTATAGTTTTTCACAACCAGACGTATCACAAATCTTTCATCTGAGAAAATAGTCGAATAATCCAGTGAATGGCAGGACAACTCTTACATTAATTTATCGAGTTCGAGAAAAGCTTTGCCTCGATTCACCGGGATGCAGGTGGGAAATGCGACAATGGTATCCAAGAAAATCATCAACAGGTAAAACTAAGGTACAGTGACAGTTGCAGGTGCAGTAGTGATGTGGGAGATTAAAGAATGGTTCCAGTGAAAAACCGGTATCAAACAAGGGGATGTGATGTCAGTTTTGTGGTTTCCCTCGTATTGATTGGATAATGACCAGAACTATACTAAAGACAATAATACTGGCATACGATGGCGATTCATGACCCAGCTAGAAGATCTGGACGGACGATATCGCCCTCTTGTCATCAACTCACAACCAATTGCAAAGGAAGACAAACAGGATGTCTGACCTGGCAAGGAAGACCGGATTAAAGATCAATGACAGGAAAACAACAATTCTGAGAATGAACAGCAAGAATAATAATGTAGTTCAATTAGATGGAAAGGACATTGAAGATGTAGATGAATTCACCTATCTTGGTGCAATTATTAGTAAAGAGGGTGGTGGAGAAAATGACATGAAGAGCAGAATTAATAAAGCCAGAAATGTTTTTGTTAAACTGAATAAGGTGTGGAGGTCTAAGAAATATGGAAGGAAAACCAAAGTCAAGTTGTACAAAACATTAGTCAGACCTGTACTTCTCTACGGTTGTGAGACATGGAAGATCAACAAAAGTGATGCAGAAAAACTAGATTCATTCCAATATCAGTGCTTAAAAAGAGCACTTCAAATATTCTGGCCGAACATTATTGGCATAGATGAGCTCAATAATCTTACTCAACTTACCAAAATGAGTCAGGAAGTCAAGAGAAGGCGTTGGAATTGAATAGGTCATGTCTTCAGAAAGCAAGATAACCATCATTGTTACACTGCTCTAACATGGAAACCAGAAGGAAAACGAAAAGTGGGTAGACCGAAAACAACATGGAGGAGAATGTAGAGAAGGAAGAGGAAACACCAAGGGATGGAAGAGTTGGAATGAGGCCAGGGAATGTGCTAGAGACCGACAAAAATGTAAAAAAAGGCGTGGAGGCCTTATGTGCCACAGGGCACGAAGAGGATAGGTAGTAGGTAAGGTACTAAGCAGACAAAATTTCAGTAAAGAAAATTTCGAGGAATTTTGCATAATGTAAAAACCATGCATGTACATTATTTTTACCTCTCACTTTTTTTTTCAAATTCACAACGCCACATGGCATAAGTTACCCAACACGTCATTATGTGAGTTTTTGAATACCGTCAAGCGCAATGGTCCTTATTTTGGTACCCTTGTGAACAATAAGACGACGACGATGTCGAGTGGCTCAAATTAGGCTTTTTTTCTCATTCAACAGAGATCATACTCTTGCTTTAATATGGTCTTCTTCTTATCGTGTCCAAACACTGTGGTTCTCAAATATGATCCAGCCAGAGATGGGTACAACGTCTGGCTGCTTCACTGAATTCCGCAAGGTCCTTAATGTTTGTGCATTGTTGCTCCAGCAATGGGCAGACCAAGAGATGCTCCATTGTCTGTGGTGCTGTTCCACAACCACATGTAGTATCCTGATCTGCTTCCAGATAGCCCCACTTCTGCAAGGAAACCTTAGATCGGCCAGTTCTGGTTCTCAATCTGTTGAGGCATCGCCATTCAGCCCATGAGGAGTCAGTTCCAGGTGGGAGATGCTCACCAGGTTCAATACCGTAAGATGTTACTTGGTTGATGGCAAGTCTTTCTTTCCACAAGGCGACTCTCTTGACCTCCTTAGAGACTGTTTCAAGAGGTTGGACTTTGCTTAAGAAACTCTTTCTGGATTTAAGGCGGTTGGCAGCAGGTATCTGTCCAGTCATAGGGTGCTTCACATTAGATACTTGGCAGCTACACTCTTGCATGCTCGCTACGCTTCGACGGATGTCTGGTGGAACAATTCCTGCTATGATGTATAAGTTTTCCGTTGGTGTTGGACGGAGGCATACTATGTGATAAGCCGACAGGAGGCATTTAACGCTGAATCAAGCTTCTTGGCATGGGTTGATCTTTCCCATACAGAGCAGGCATACTCTGCACATGAGTAGCACAGGGCAAGTGCCCTTTAATATGGTGTCCCAAAGTATTTTCAATATATCTACAAAAAATATTTTTTGAACATAAAATTATGTGAACCGAAATAGGGTCACTGCATGCACACTACATTCTTCGAGTGTGTAACTTTTATTTCATCATGGCAATTGATAGAGGTTTATCTCTCGGGAATACAATGAACCCAACGGAATATTTCGGTTTATATTGTTGTTATAAACTTTGTAAACTCTTGATTTCAGATTATTTTATTATCTGAAATCAAGACTTACATTTATAACTTATATAAAAAATAATGTGGTTTAGCCTATAGGCCTATAGGCTTTATTCCGTAGAGGCTTGATTGATTTCTTTCATTCAGACATTTCACCAATTAGGATAATACATTTTGCTTCTTCTCTATAATTAGTTTTTAAAAACTAATAAAACAGTACAGGATCAAAGCCAGTGGCGTAACGGGCCTACCCGCTCTGAAGGGGCAAATTTCCCAGTCTTGGGAAATTTTCCCTCTCAGGGGGGGTCAAAAGGCCAATTTTTCCCGGTCAGAGGGCTAAAAACGGCTGATTTAGCATGATTTTTGCAAATTTTTTCCGGCCAAAGTCGTCAAGGGGGGGCAACCTGCCCCCTGCCCCCCCGCGCCTGTTACGCCACTGATCAAAGCTGATGAGAACCTACCTATAAGGTGTTTTCTCTTTCAC
This sequence comes from Ophioderma brevispina, assembly GCA_023653785.1. Classification (NCBI taxonomy): domain Eukaryota; kingdom Metazoa; phylum Echinodermata; class Ophiuroidea; order Amphilepidida; family Ophiodermatidae; genus Ophioderma; species Ophioderma brevispina. The sequence goes on along the minus strand of JAMKCH010002945.1, from coordinate 6,104 downwards.
ATTTTATTTAAATACTACAAAAGGTAGTACACTGTTAAAAAAATTGTTACATAAAAACAGTGGGCTCCATATTTTTAATTATACCAGCACTTTTGTCGTGTTTTTACGGTGTTTTCCGTTTTTTACAAAGATTTTGTTTTTATAACAACATTTTTGCTGTTATTTGACGGTATTTTCCGTTTTACAGATTAACACTTAACTGCATAAGGGGTTTACACTTCCGTTAGTGCATAAGGGGGGGGGGGTGGTTCCTAGGGACCCCCATAATATAATCACTTTCCTAAAGGATTTTTTAGATGAAATCCACCACATGTTAGAAGGCTTCAAAGACATCAACAATAAAAAAATAAAAACTGAAGAAAGTTGTTCAGTAAGAGGCCAAAACATTGATTTTAATTTTGCGTCAAAATATGCGAAAAAGACACTAATTGTTCGGCCATTTCTACGGCACTGATTCACCTAGACTTTTGCTGATTGCTTTAATTGGTGAAGGATGAACTATATTTAACATATTTAGCACAAATAGAAATGTCTCGTGCCATTTTATATTTTTTAGGTTTACTTGTATAATTTACCATAGGTTCCTATAGTAAACCGCTATACGATGTATATAAATATTATGACACCATTGGCCTACTATACTTTCCAAGATTTTTTTATTAATTATTTACTTTGTTTATGTCACTATATGTATGCATTATGAAAATCAGAATCACAGTCTGATTTGTCATGGGCACTTCCGTAGCGCATGAGGGGGGGGGGGGCTCCTAGGGACCATGCTAATTAACGCAAAAACGACGCGATGAATTTGAATTTTTTGCACCAATGCAAGCGCTACTAAAAGTTAGACAAACACAAAAAATATAAACCAAATATATTGCAGCGTTAAAAAACGCCACCCGAAAAACAAAAAATGGGTCCCTAGGACCCACCCCCCCCCTTTTTAGGATATGAATTTCTCTCAAATTTCACTGGACCGGTTGTAGACCACCTACCGAGAACGTTTGGAAGGTTTATTGGACAAACAGGTGCAAAAGAAAACCGCCAACCTTGTTTTGAACTTGCCCGCTATTGTAATCGTTCCCCATAGAAAACCATGCTTTGACTTTCTGTCGTGCACGACAGAAACTACTAAATCATCATCTTATCACATAAAGACGGCGTATTCGGCTTATTCACTTCAGGTGTGATCTAACACATTGGTAACACATTCCAAATATGTAAAAAACCTAGGTTCGAGAAAATTGAGGGCGCTTCTTTTTGGAAATCTCCTCATGTCTCTTTAAGTGTTAAATATTTTTTTTTAATCTGTAACTTTTGTGACGGAAGTGAAAGATAGGCTTGTAGAATTCACGTTAAGTTACGTTTTCCAACTGAAGAATTGACAGAAAAGGAAGATGCGATTCTCCATTCAATTACGCGTTGTAGTAACTGTCCGTACGTACGGACACTAATGACTAAAATATCCGATTTTGATATAAAATTGGATCGATTAAGCCCAAATTAATTGGTCGAGCTATGAGTTGCAAAAATATTGGGCGAGACGCAGTCGAGCCCAATATTTTCAAACTCATATATCGAGACCAATTAATGTTGGGCGTAAATCATCCAATTTTTATCATGTTTTGGATCCGATATTTTCACACACTTGGACTCCTCAAAACATGATAATGTCCTTACTTTTGGTCATGTTGGTCCTATAATTTGTAGGGTATGTTAGAATGCCTAAGTTACAGACATGCAAAAAGCTGATTTTTGATGATTTTTCGATTTTCTGATTTTGCAAATCTTTGGAAACTTTAAAAATACAGAGACTTCTAACAGCGTATTTAAACAATAATTTACATCAAATTAGGGACCGTTCATTATTTAGGAGGGAGGGGGCTGGGAAAAACATAAGGGTTGCGTAATATTTAAACAAGGCTATTTAAATGTTTAAACAGACCTGTTTAAATATTTAAACAACTCACACAACCCGGTTGTTTAACGGTGAAACCTGAACAATCATGGTTGTTTAAAGTTTTAAACAACCTTTTTAAACAGCTTTTTTACATGCAGTGATACACATACTTCACTCGCATGGCCAATAATGGTTCACTGAAAATATTAATTTGTCAAGAAAAGGGTCTTATTTGACAAATCACAATTAGTCATGCATGCACACTGATCTGATATTTTTATCAATCAAGGAAATCAACCAGAAAATGTTGATATATAATGTTTAATGTTTTGCAGTATTTACAATTATTTTTTTTATAATCACAGATATTTTCATGACTTACAAATTTTCACTTTTTAAAATTGCATGACAAATTAATGGATAAAAAAAGATTGTTGTTAATTTGTCATTTCTAACGCATTGACAAACTAAATGACAAATGATGCATTCATAATTTGGCATTTTGATGAACATGACTAATTTAATAACAAATTATATAGATTCATAATTTGTCGTTTAATTTTAATTTGTCAATTCTTGGCAAATTAATACTTTCAGTGTTCAGATGATATAAACATCTCAATTTCCTTGGCTGTGGATCACGAAATGGGGCTATGTAAAATTTCATGAAGCAATGGGGTTATGTAATTTTACATTGGGGAGGGGGTACTTTGTCGTGTCAATATAGAAATCCCCAGCCCCCTCCGGGGGGGGGGCACTGACATTGGAAAGAGGTACGGGTATGTGCGGCCCTTAAGACCCCCCTTTTCGCGTCGACTCTCCAGCCGTTTCCAAAACCCACAGTTGAAGCATAATTCAGTTCCTAAGGTCCCTTTTCAGAAAATTTTGGCCTCAGAAGCTGAATTTTAGCCAAATTTCAGCTAGCCTGCAAATTTCGCAAAATTTCAGTTCCCAAGCCCCTACTTTCAGAGACAAATCCGTTCCCAAACCCCCAAGTTCGGAAATCAGGGCCGCACATCCCTACTTTGAAAAAAAAGTTGAGTGACCCCCGGCCCCCCCCCTCCTTTGTAATTAATAAACGGTCTAAGGCCCTTTCCTTGGCAATATTTTAGGCTTTAGGCCAATGGAAGTTGATTCTTAGTTTTCTGTTGGAAATTTTGAACTAGGCCTACAGGTCTGATTTCATTTTTCATTATATTCATTATTTACTGTCATTTCATTATTACATCTAGGCATGTTGAATACATTACTACTCTTATATTTATTACATAAAACAAGTGCATAATTAACAAAACGGGTATAATTTGTAGATAAAATCAGTTTAAACTTTTTTTTTTGCACCGAGTATTAATTATATGATAACACGCGGGACAAAAATCTGGAGGAAATTCATTATGGTATACTTTGAAGTTTGACACCACCCAAGGAAACTGCTTAAAATGAACAGGAAGGGATGCTTGTATATTGAGCAACTGAAAATTTGTTTTTATTATCAAGTTCTATATAAGAAAAGCAATTTTTGCACCTTGTTTGAAATATTTGCCACGCAGCGGCGGGCAAATCTGCATGCACGCGTGCTGTCAACAGGAATCTAAGAATCGTTTTTTTTCCTTGGCCTTATCAATATCATATTAACTCCATAAAGAGAAAAAAATACAGTTGGGACGATATAATGCTGAGTAAGTGCAATATTATTATTCTTTTAACATGTATATTATTTTAAATCGAACAAGAAAAAAAAGGCACCGCCCGGATTCGAACCGGGGATCTCCTGTTTACTAGACAGGCGCTTTAACCAACTAAGCCACGGCGCCGCTTGCGAAATTGGGGTGAAAGTTAATGTGTTATCATTATCATAATAGTTACAGACAAACATCGTTTGAGTAATATTATAATTTCTACCAATTTATTTCTCAGTTTGGTATATTTTAATGAAAAAGATTATTATCCACATATAACTGGTCGTTGCTTGAATAATAATGACGCAGAAACTAAATCAACCACATTGGAGCATGAGCGCATGCGTATAGCGTGGTTATGATAATAGTGTGGATTTTTTCACGCAACATTTATTTTCCGTGCCTTCGAGCAACAACAGCTATTACGAAAATAACAACACGCAAATTCTTGAAGTTAGTGTACAAGTAATGGAAGGAAACGGTGGAAACTTCTAATCACGAAATTAAACAATGAACGTAACATTAAAAGAGGAAATATGGCGGAATAAAATTGGTTCGCCCCCCCGAATGTAGCTTGTGAGATGTCGCAGAGTCGCGTGTGATTGGAACACATACGAAAGAGAAATCCAGGAAATCGCGTTTCCATAATTTTAAAAATAGGAAATGTGAAACAGAAAACCAATACTTATCAGATTAAAAATATAACTTAATATTCGAATAGGTTTATTCTTTAATTATAGCATCATTGAAAATACTCATGTTTTAAAGACCTCATCAAGAGCGGCAAGAATAGCCGGATGCGAGGTGGGGCCAAGCCTGCTGGGCAAGATGCCCCACTTGGGTGGTTCCGTTATACCAGTGTTATTCCTTCGATGAGTTGCAAAAGACACCGGCACCAGCCAATAGTTAGCGCAAGCAAAGTTGTGGGTATTAGAATACCCACAATTCCCCCAAAATATCGCATCGGAAGAATTCACCGTTATTCCAATGAAACTCTTATACGTACGATGCACGTCACGAAACCATCTCACAGCAGGAGAGGAATGATGGACACCAGTTATCAAAATGAGCAATCATACTTGATTTAGGGAATATCATATTTCGAAACGTAAGGCAAGCACAGCATAATTATATTGGACCCAGAGGGATTTTACGGACTATATTGTGGGGATAAAGATAGTATTTCAAGCTATTCAATCGCATTTTGCTGTGTTTTACCAAAGTGCAATATTAAACTTGAATTGAATAAATAAATATACACCACAGGGTTCATGAGCCATTTTAGAGAAAATCCACATTTTGTTATTGACCTCAACATAATACCAAGTCCATAAACCTGAAATAAACCATGAGGTCATTGCAAGAGCATTTTGCGGACTCTACTCAGCAAAGTTCTGTTAATGTTTACCTGTACAGCCAGAGGCCTGGGGAAGTCAAATTAATGTTTAGGCCTACAAGTATGTTACAGCGGTAGTCATTCGCCGGTTATGGTTTTCCGGAGTTGTTGGATTTTGTAGGTTTGAAGTGTCTGGTTTGTCTCTTGACTCCTCTTTCCTATCATCTCAGTAATTTGACTGCTGCTGCTGGTGCAATGAACGAGTGTCATGAGTTGTAATTGGGATGGCATGCCTATCATAGAATGATTATTTGATTGTTTTAATAAAGGGAAGTGAAAGCGCAAGTACCTAGTGAATTTAGAAGTCTTAACGGAATAAAGTCCAATTCACTAGTGCTGGCGCTTTCACGTGTTACACTAAGCCTTGAGTATACGTCGCGTCATAGCTTTGCGGCAGCATTACATGCGTATCGCGCACGCCGACTTTGTACACCGCGATTACAACTGCGGTTACTGCCATTCCACATTTAAGCCTGCGTGAAAGCTATGACGTCACTCTTAGTTTAGGCCGGAAGACAAGTATACCACCAAATAGGGGGCCTCATAATGTGCGAAAAGCAGTGTGTATATTTGCATAGCGTACACGTGATTGTACAAATGTCAAGTATGTTGTTGAACGCGAAACGATAACCGAATAATTTCCGCTCGGATTTGGATGCTAATCGGACAAAGTATAGTTGTGATAGCAAGGCAGCTAGTTGAAGATTTACCGGGCCTAGCCTAGCATTGACTAATAGGCTAGCCTAGCCTATAATTTAATTGATCTGTGTTTAAACAGGATTGGCTATGGGTATGAAGGCCAAGGAAGTTTACCCTAGTGAGTAACCGAACTCCACAACTTTGCAAATAGATCATATCGATGTCATGTCACTGGTCACGAATCCCGAGGATGACTAGTTGTGGCAATAATTTTAAAGGGTCATTTAGTGATGCACAAGCTTCGTAAACCACAGGCCTAGTCAGAAGAAACTTGTCTGAAGGGTCCAAATGTTACGTGTGAGCCTTTACCCAACTTGGATCGTGCAAGATCATGCTGGTGATTTTTTTTTAGTAGCGGGGCCTAGCCCTCGTCCCTTCAAAATATCCTAAAAAAAAAAGGTTATTTAAAATTCATTGATTATGATGATGG